>JAKJMR010016179.1:111776-143484 GCA_024449315.1 Daboia siamensis
GGGGGGCTTCTCTTATCTGCTTACTCTTTGTAGACTTTTTTTTTTTTTATTGAAAAGTTTTTCAGTACATTTTAATTATTACATCCCATCCCCCAACCCTTCCCAACCCTATCCCACCCTCTCACCCTCCCCTTCCCCCCTCCCCCCCCCCGGACTTCCCAGAGCTAGATACAAGGTATAAAAATAAAGTAACCAATCATAAACTCCCATATACTAACAACAATAAACTATTAAATCTCTCGCACTTTAGCTCTTATAAATTGACTACAAGCAATATACTTATTCAAATGCTAGATGAAACTTTTTAGTCCCGTATTTATTCTGGATGTAATCAATCCATTTCTTCCACTCCACAATATATCGTTGTTGTGAATGGTCTTTCAAATATGCTGAAATCTTCGCCATTTCCGCCAGGTTGGAAACTTTTAAAGTCCATTCCTCTATGGTCGGCAGTTCTTCCTTCTTCCAGTATTGCCCTATTAAAAGTCTCGCTGCCGTAATTAAGTTCAACATCAAATTAATGTCCAGCACAGTAGTATCAATAATAATGCCCAGTAAGAACAACTGCGGACAAAACTTTATCCTTTTCTTGAATATCTTCTGCATATTCCACCAAATTTTAATCCAAAATACTTTAATCTTTTTACAAGTCCACCATATATGAAAGTACGTTGCATCTTGATCACCACATCTCCAACATTTAGGCTGATAATTCGGATACATACTTGCTAATTTTCTAGGATCTAAATGCCACCTATAAAACATTTTATAAAAATTCTCTCTTAAATTTTGAGCTTGCGTAAATTTCACATTTCTCACCCAGATCTTTTCCCAAGTGTCCATTGTGATAACTTCCTGAATATTCTGTGCCCATTTTATCATACAGTCCTTAACAATTTCTGTTTCTGAGTCAATCTCTATCAATGCAAGATATATCCGTTTAATATGCGCTGGTCCCTGATTTCTAATTTGTTTTACCAAATTTTCATCATCCATTAAAAAACCAATCTTCTGGTCCTCTTTCCACCTGGCTTGTAATTGTCCATGTTGAAACCAAGTTTGTAGAATCTTTTTTTCTCGTAGAAGATTATATGACTTCAAACACCACACATTCCTCTCCAAACTCAAAATTTCCTTATATGTAATCACATCATGTTTAAATCCAACATTTATATTCTCTATTGCGTGTTTGGGTATTGCCCATAACGGTATCTTATAATTTAACTTTTGTCTGTGCTTTTTCCAAACTCGCAACAAAGCATACCTCAAAATATGCATTTTAAACACATTGTCTACCTTTTTGTCATACAATAAGTATGCATGCCAACCAAATAACAAATCATGCCCTTCGAGGTTTAATAGTCTCCCCTGTGTCAAATTAATCCAATCACTTATAGCTGATAATGCAGCAGCTTCATAATATAATTTAAAATTGGGCATTCTTAAACCACCTCTTTCACGCGTATCCTGCATAATTTTAAATTTAACCCGTGGCTTTTTCCCTGCCCAGACAAATTTATTAATACCCTTCTGCCATTCCTCCAAATTTGAGTCCTTTTTAAGAATGGGTATCATTTGAAACAAAAATAAGAATTTTGGCAGAACATTCATTTTTACTGCTGCAATTCTTCCCAATAATGACAATTGTAATTTTTTCCAACTATCCAATTCTTTTTGCACTTTATTCCATAACTTTTCATAATTATTTTTATATAATTTAACATTTGAGGGTGTTAAATATACCCCCAAGTATTTAACCCTTTCAACAATTTCAAATCCAGTTAAACTTTCTAAAGCTACCTTTTGTAATGCTGTCATATTTTTAGATAAGATTTTAGTTTTTTGTATGTTAATCTTAAATCCAGAAACTTTCCCATATCGCGATATTAACTCCATCAATTCTATAACAGAATCTTCTGGATGTGTCAACGTAATAACCAGATCATCCGCAAACGCTCTCAATTTATAATCCTGATCTCTTATTTGAATTCCCTTAATTGTTTCCGAATTCCGTATTTTAATCAGTAATATCTCCAACGTTAAAACAAATAATAAAGGTGATAACGGGCAACCCTGCCTCGTGCCCTTTTCAATATTACACATTTCAGTCAAACTATTATTAACAATTATTCGAGCTGTTTGCTTCTGATATATTGCCCTAATTGGTTGTAAAAATTCATCCCCAAAATTCATTTTATCTAATACTTTTAGCAAAAATTTCCAATCCAATTGATCAAAGGCTTTTTCAGCATCCAAAAAGATCAATGCTGCAGAGATCTGGTTATTCTTTTCCAAAAATTCCAACAAGTCAACTATATGTCTCACATTATTTTTCATTTGTCTACCACTTATAAACCCAGTTTGATCATCATGGATTACCTGTTGCAATACCCTCATCAGTCTACTAGCTAAAACCTTAGCAAATATCTTGTAGTCCGTATTCAAAAGTGATATTGGCCTATAATTTCTTGCTTGAATAACGTCCTGATCTTCTTTCGGAATTAAAGAAATAAAAGCAGTTTTCCAAGACGGAGGCACTCCTCCCCCTTTTTGAATTGTCTGAAACAGTTCCTTTAATGGCTTTATCATCTCAAACTGTAGATTTTTATAATACGCAGCAGTCAAACCGTCGGTGCCTGGTGCTTTACCTAGTTTTAACTGTTTGATTGCCAAATATATTTCTTCTTCTGTTATCAACTGATTCATTTCTTCTTTTTGCTCTTGCGTAAGAACCGGGATGCTAAAGTCTTTTAAATATAAATCAATGTCCATTTCATTAATCTTGTCACTAGCATATAATTTAGAAAAAAAATCAACAAAGGTTTCCTTAATAAGATTCTGTTGATACACAATCTTTCCCTTATGTTCTATTTTGTCTATATTAGAAACCCTTTGCTTCTTTCTTAGCATATAAGCTAACCATCTGCCTGGTTTATTGGCATTGCAAAAAGTATTATGCCTTGCAAACCGTAAATTAGTTGCCACCTGATCGGCCATTAACTTATCAAATTGTCCTCTTAATAACTTAATAGTCTCTTTAGTCTTCACATCCGATGGGTTCAAAATTAAAGCCTTTTCTTTTTCCTTAATCTCTGTCTCTAATTCTTTCCTCCTAAATTCCAAATTACGTCTATATTTATTATTAAGATATATCAACACACCTCTCATATACGCCTTACTAGCATCCCATACCATTTCCATAGAAGTACCCTACTCTTTGTAGACTTTTGAGGCTTTTGTTAAAGCTGCTTTTGCATTGCCCCACACGGTTTTCCAAAAAGTCACCCATTGATCTAAAGTTTGAGAAACAGGGTCCTGAGGGAGTTCAGGCATGGGAATGAATTAGATAAGACAAGATAACCTTTATTGTCATTTTTTACTGTGGGCACAATGGCACACATCAAAAATGAAATTTAGTTGCCCGCTCGCAAAGTGAACACATACATGACACACACCTAAACATACTATATACAACATATGTATAGACCTACACCCCTACATATACATAACATATGAATATTAAACACTGTCCATCTCAAATATATAATGGAAGGAGGAAGCTTGAGAGTTCATAAGGTTTATACTGTATGGAATGAAAGTGACTGAATCCGGATGTTCTGCTTCGGATACCACGGAGCCTCCCCCCAGAAGGTAACAAGGAAAACAGGTTGTAAAGAGGATGGGTAGTGTCCCAGACAATTTTACGGACCCTGCTCAAGCAACGCTTCTGTGCTATGTCCTGGATGGGAGGGAGGGAACTGCTAATGATCTTTTCAGCCATCCTCACCACTCTCTGCACCGCCTTCCTGTCTGAAGCAGTAATGCTTCCAAACCAGACTGTGATGCTGTATGACAGGATGCTCTCAATAGTCCCCCTGTAGAAAGTGGTAAGGATAGAGGAAGGAAGATGTGCTTTCCTCATGCAATGCAGAAAATGCAGGCACTGCTGTGCCCGCTTCACCAGTGTCTCGCTGTTGAGCAACCAAGCCAGCCCACTTGTTAACTGCATACCCAGGAATTTGATGCTGGTAACCATTTCCACAGGTGAATCATTAATACACAGATAAGTGTGGCTGTGCCTGCCTTTTCTGAAATCAACAACGATCTCTGGTTTTTCTGGTATATAAAACTAGGCTGTTCTCCTACTTCTCTCTCAACAGTCATGGGTCAACAGGGTTAATAGCAGCGGACTTAGGACACAGCCCTGAGGAGAACCTGTGCTCAAGAAAATGGTGTTAGAAGTATTTGTTCCAACTCGCACATATTGGGGCCTGTTGGTAAGAAAATCAAGAATCCAGTTACACAAAAGAGTGTTTAAGCCTAAAAGGTCCAGTTTGTACTAGATGCTGGGGAATGATTGTGTTAAATGCCAAACTGAAGTTAACAAACAACAAACACACATGAGTATTTCTTTCCTCTAAGTCAGTGGTGGTGAACCTTTTAGAGACCGAGTGCCCAAACTGCAACCCAAAACCCACTTATGGGTGACACGGAATCACAACACCAACTCACCTACCGCTCGTCGTGGGGTGGCTGCCACTGTCCCCCACACTCTAGTCTGTCGCCGGCCAGCCAGGCATGCCAGGATGCCTCCCTTTGGGCTCCCTCGGCCTCTCCCCCCGTCCAGGCTGGGGCTGGTCACATTCTCCCTGTGGACAGCCCTGTGCCTGTCCTCGGCCAGCCCTCCTCCTCCATCCATGAGGCCGTGGAACAAGCTGGACGGAGGTAAGGAACCAGGTCGGGGCTCTGCAAGGGTTGGGTTGGATGCATGTTGGGCTGCCTGGCTTTCTGTGCTGTGCCGTGCTGGGGCTGGGCTGGATGCAGAACCTCCTTGCCACTTCTTCTCCTGAGGACATCGGGAGCACCCACCCCACCTACCGCTCGTCCCGGGGCACCTGCAGCCATCCTGCGCTCTCCAGCCCATTGCCAGCCAGCTGGGTGTGCTAAGCTCAGGCCTCAGGCAGATGGAGCCCTGAGGGGAGCGAAAGCCGTGGCTACCCGGCTCCTCCACCTGAGGATACGTGCAGGGAGAGGTGCTGCCTGGCTTGGTAAGCTGCGGTCCGCCTGCAGAAAGAGCAGGAGGATGGATCCCCCCACAGATCGCCCTGCCGCCGCCATTTACCCCCATCCGCCGCACGGATCGCCTTGCCACTGTTTCTCCCCACACACACATGGATCGCCCTGCTGATGCCTGGGGAGCGCCGAAACTGCCTTGCAAGTCCGGGGCGCTGGAGTTTCCTGGTGTAGTTGTGCCAAGCCATGCTGGCAGGCTTCCCAGTGGCCAACAGAAGGGAGATCGTGGCAAGAGCAATCTTTTTCTCCATTCGCTCCCTGGCCCTTGAGCTTGTCTCAACACCTCTTTATCTGTGCCGCTTCTGGCTTCTCACCTCTCCCTGCCCAGTTCTTGCAGCTGCTGTGTGACTCCCAGTGCAGAGAAAGAAAGCGAAAACACTGGTGCACGTGGAGAGGGGGAGGGGAGCATTGCCCCATCTCCCTCTGGGGCAATGGCGTGCGTGCCCACAGGGACGGCTATCCTGCGCTGTAGGGACTGAACTCTGAGGGTCTCTGGTAGATACAGTTTTGACCCCTTCCAAGGTAACCCGTCCCAATAAGTCAGTATGGCTTTATTTGCCAGGAATCAGTTTTCAATTCTTCCTTTAGCCTCTTTGTTAACAGGCTATCAGGTTCTGTTGATCTTGCCTGTGATAGCCCCCCTGTTGTTACTTGAGAGATCGACTTGGATTGTGGAATAATGGAGTTCACAATCTTCTCTCAACAGCTTTTGTATTGGGGCAATCTGGATAATGCGTCAGCTAGGAATTTTTTTCCCCCTGGAATGTATTTTAGTGTAAAGTTGAAGTGGTTAAAGTACTGCACCCATCAAATTTGCTTAGGAGATACACTACAGGGAGTTTTCAGCACCCCAAGGTTTTTGTGATCAGTCCATTCTTCCAAAGGCAGGTCGTTCCCTTCAAGAAAATGACACCATGTAAGCAGACACCCACCTCACCACGTAAGCCTCTTTCTCCCAAGCTGCCCATTTTTATTCAGTATCCGTTAACTTTTTGGAGGTATAGGTGCAGGGCTGTAAATCCCCTCCCTCGTTCTTCTGCAAGAGAATGGCTCCTACTGCCACTTCGCTGGTATCAGCCTAGATGATGAATTGTTTTTCACAATTAGGATGTTTAAGAATGGGTTCTGCTGCATACAGTCTCTCTAAGTTCTCAAAAGCTGTCTGGCATTCAATAGAGCAGGGCTTTTCAACCTTTTCACACATTGTACCACTTTTAGGATATGGCAACATCCGAGTACCACCAGTCGCCTAGCAAGCTGTCAAAAACTTGATGACCAAAAAAAAAAAAGGAAAAAAGTGATGAAGTACAGGTAGTCCTTGACTTACAGCAGTTTGCTTAGTGACTGTTCGAAGTTACAATGGCACTGAAAAAAGTGCCCCCCAAGCCACAGCCAAGCAAGACACCTGCCTGCCCACCCAGCGGCGCTCTTCCTCCTGTTCAAGGTTTTCATTGTTGTGAGCATTTCTGTTAAGGATTGGAGTGGGGGGGTGTTTGGTTTTTATTCCCCCCATCTGCTGGGTGGTTGCAGCAGGCTTTGATCACATCACATGACCCTGGGACACTGTGACTGTCATAAATATGAATCAGTTGCGAAGCATCTGAATGTAAATCACAACACCCTGGAGATGCTGCAACATTCCAGCTGATCGGCGCTTCTTCTGGGCTCAGCAGAAGTGCCAGGATCAGCGCCAGGCTCCAGCTGGAGCCTGGCGCTGATCCTGGTGTTTCCGCTGAGCCCTGACAGCCCCAAAGAAGTGCCAATCAGCTGGAAAGTGGTGCTGATCCTGGCGCTCCTACTGAGCCCTGAAAGCCCCGAAGAAGCGCTGAGCCTGGTGCTTTTGCTGAGCCCTGACAGCCCCAAAGAAGCGCCAATCAGCTGGAAAGCGGTGCTGATCCTGGCACTTCCACTGAACCCTGACAGTCGTGCAGCTCCAGCCATCTCTCGCTCAGGCTTGTGCGGTGCTGCCACTGGTTCAGCTCATTCCTCTCCACCGCTACCACTTTTCTAGGATGTTCGCGTACCACCTGCCAGGTGCCAATGTACCATAGGTGGTACCCGTACCACTGGTTGAAAACTCCTGTAATAGACCATGGCAGGGTTGCGGCGTCCCCCCGTTTTCCCCTGTTTTTAACAGTTTGGTAACCGGCAAGGCAATCTCGTCAAAGGAGGGGATAAATTGCCAGTAGAAGTTTACAAATCCCAAAAAACCCTGGAGTTGTTTACGGGTTCGAGGAGGCTGCCATTCTAGCACCGCTTGCACTTTAGCCAGATCCATCTCAACACCCTCACTGGAAATCCTATATCCTAAGTAATCCAGACATGACTGGTGCTCCCCTATCTCTAGGTGCACTAGTTCAGTTAGGTGAGTAGCTGGGGCTCCTATGAGAGAGCCATCTGCCTGCTCAAACCTCATGGGTGAAGGTAACAATTTTGCTCTAATGCTTTAGTACAGTAGGGAGGTTGGTTAAGCTTTGGGTGCATCCCAAATCAACTAAAACGTTCAAGTCCATCTGAGCCCCTGATTTAGGCACCAATAGTTTGAGAGAAAGGGCAAAAGGTAGGATAGGCTGACTCACCATCGGGTTGTCTTCCCCTCCGTCATCGCTGTCATATAGGTCGGGTGAGGGCAGGTGTCCAGCTGATTCCTCTTTTGCTGGGGAGGAGAGGTGACTTGTGCAACTTGCCCCTGACTGACCCAATTCGACTTTTCTTGTGCTGGCCAAGATTGTCTCTTTGGCTTTGTGAGAGCGACGGTCACACCTTTCGGAGGAGGGAAAGGAACCAGGCAGTCTGTAGCTCGATGCCCAAATTGACCACACCTGAAACACTTAATCTGTGATCCAGGGGGAGCTCGCATGGACTCACGCGTTGTGACAGGTGGGGGGTGCTGTGACGGTTGTCGCCTCACTGGACCTCGCTGGGGTTGAGGTCCAGAAGCTGCAGGCTTATGGTATCGTGTCAGCTCAATATCTAAATTCGTAGCCAAATGGCACCAATCATGGAGTTGATTAGGGTTACCCCTGCAGATGCATGTCTGGAATTGATTGCGGTCTAAACCTGCTTTGAAGTAGTGGATTAATGACTGTTCAGGCCACTGCCTGATCTACCCTGCCACCCTTTGAAACTCTCTCATGTACAGGTGAAATTCGAAAAATTAGAATATCATGCAAAAGTTCATTTATTTCAGTAATGCAACTTAAAAGGGGAAACTAATATATGAGATAGACTCATTACATGCAAAGCTAGATAGTTCAAGCCGTGATTTGTCATAATTGTGATGATTATAGCATACAGCTCATGAAAACCCCAAATCCACAGTCTCAGAAAATTAGAATATTACATGCAATCAATAAAACAAGGAGTGTACATAGAACAATATCGGACCTCTGAAAAGTATAAGCATGCATATGTACTCAGTACTTGGTTTGGGCCCCTTTTGCAGCAATTACTGCCTCAATGCAGCGTGACATGGAAGCTATCAGCCTGTGGCACTGCTGAGGTGTTATGGAAGACCAGGATGCTTCAATAGCGGCCTTCAGCTCTTCTGCATTGTTCGGTCTCATGTCTCTCATCTTTCTCTTGGCAATGCCCCATAGATTCTCTATGAGGTTCAGGTCAGGCGAGTTTGCTGGCCAATCAAGCACAGTAATCCCACGGTCCTTGAACCAGGTTTTGGTGCTTTTGGCAGTGTGGGCAGGTGCCAAGTCCTGCTGGAAAATGAAGTCAGCATCCCCATAAAGCTCGTCTGTGGAAGGAAGCATGAAGTGCTCCAAAATCTCCTGGTAGACGGCTGCGTTGACCCTGGACTTAATGAAGCACAGTGGACCAACACCAGCAGATGACATGGCTCCCCAAATCAACACGGACTGTGGAAACTTCACACTGGACTTCAAGCATCTTGCAGTGTGTGCCTCTCCATTCTTCCTCCAGACTCTGGGTCCTTGGTTTCCAAATGAGATGCAAAAGTTGCTCTCATCAGAAAAGAGGACTTTGGACCACTGAACAACAGACCAGGTCTGTTTTTCTTTAGCCCAGGTAAGATGCTTCTGATGTTTGTTGTTCAGGAGCGGCTTGAGAAGAGGAATACGACATTTGAAGCCCATGTCCAGGATCCGTCTGTGTACCCTTGTGCATATTTGTTTCAAAAAAAATCTTCATCTGTTTTTTACACTCTTCCACATTTTTCTGATTTCTGAACAAATTCTCATTTAAACGCCAGGAACGTCGTTCTCTAGTATCTTTTCCAATCTCTAACCAGACTGGGCTGTGATCAGACATAGTCTTTGAACAAATCTTTATCCTCTTAGTTCTAAAAAAGAGATCATTAGACAATAATATAAAATCAATCCTAGAAAAAGATTGATGTCTATCAGAAAAAAAAGTGTAGTCCCTCTCTTGTGAATTTCTTTCCCTCCAAACATCACGTAAATCCATATCATCCATCATCTCAAAAAAAGATTTAGGCAGTTTGGCATGACTTGGGGTACTTCTGTAAGATCCACTCTTATCCATTTGTACGTTCAAAACACCATTCCAGTCTCCCATAAAAATAAAAGATTTGTAATCCAATTGAGTAATCCTGCTGTGTAATAAGCTATAAAAATCAGCTTGCTGTTGATTGGGCGCATATAATCCAACCAAAAGAGTTTTTTTACCTTCTAATAACAAGTCCACAATAACATATCTTCCTTGTTGGTCTGCTTCAATTAACTCTGCTGTAATTGTATTCTTAACATAAATAACCACTCCATTTTTCTTGTTAACTGCAGAAGCAATAAATTGTGTACCTAATCTTGAATATGATAAATACTTTTGGTCCATAGCTCTAATATGTGTTTCTTGTAAGCAAATAACATCAGTCTTAAATTGCTTTAAATATTGAAAAATTTTCTTTCTCTTCTGTGGTGAATTTAATCCATTGACATTCCAAGTTAAGAACTTAGTCGCCATTTCTGGCAACCCGAAGCTTTTGAAGCGCGTCTTCCAGAATCCCTTTTACATTTTTAGGCCGCGCTCCTCCCACCGCTTGGCTATAGGTACACTTTGAAGGTTCCACAACATTCTGCTGGTCCTGCTCTTGTTCACGTCTGACACGTCTCGAAGCAGCACGCGTAATCCTCTGATCTTTTACTTCTTCTGATACTGTGGAAATTTGGGTCGCTCCTGCTGCAGTCTCATCTATCTGTGTTGCTTCGGCATCATAAGACTTTCCCTCCTTTGTTGATTCCAGAAGTGGTATGGGGATTGCTTTTAAAACATTATTATAAAAATCACGTGCTTGCAGCACTGTAGCAAGACGGTATCTTGTATCTTCAAACATTACCACCATACCCACTGGGATCTCCCATCTGAACCTGATATCACGTCGCTTAAGCTCCTGTGCCAGAAATGCAAATTCCTTTCGTTTCCTTAAAATTTTTGGAGGAATCTCTTTTAAAACCAAAACTTCTTGGTCTTCAATCACAAGCTTAGTATTGTAAGAGACTTGAATAACTTCATTCCTGATTGCTCTCTTTGTAAAATAAACAACCACATCTCTAGGTAATTTCCTTTGTCTCGCAATCCAGGAATTAACACGGAAAATTTTGTCTATATCTTCTGCAATTCCTTCAGCTGGCCTTCCCAGCACGTCTTCGAGAGCAACAGAAACTAATTTTTTCAAATCTTCCTTCAAATTCTCCTTAAGGCCCCTAATCCGCACAGCAAACTCCATTTCATGATATTGTACCAATGTCAAATCATAATCAATTTTATCCACCACATTCTCAGTCTCTAGTATTTTTGCATCCAATTTAGTATTATTTTGAGTGAGATCCTCCATTCTTTCGTCAAGGCGTTCAATACATATCGCCATGCCTTGAAATGCAAGCAAGATGTCCTCCCTTATTACTGTAAACTTTTCTGTCAACTTCTCATCCATCTTTTCATCTATCATCTCAGCCAAATGCTGTGAATGCTTTTCCAAGGCATCTTGCAAAACTTTAACAGTTAAAACAGGCGAAGGTAGAGGTGCAGGAGGTACTAACACTTGCGCTGATGGTTGCGGCAGGGGGGAAGCCCCCGCAGTTTTAGGAAGTTTAGAAGATTTAGCGGCCATTTTTCCCCTCTTTTGCAACTACGCACTTTCACTTTCTAAGTCTTCAATGTGGATTGAGCCAAAGATCAAAAGTTCACTTACTCCTTGTTCTCTTGCATCGCTCTGCCTGCTTTCATTATCTTCCAAAGTCCATTCTTGTAGGCAGGGATGGTTGCGTTCGCCTTGTTCTGCTCCAGGAAAAACGGAGCAGACACGCTGCGCAGCCCGGAGAAATCCAAGCTTCGGGGGGGCTCAATCTTTCAGCCGCCAGAACTTTAAGCCCTGGCGGCCCCAGAGAGCCCTTCCCCTACTTGGAAACTCACCCCCTCCTCTTCTCCCGAGGAGGGGGCTTCCGAACCGCCGAAACAGCTGATCGGCGCTGTTTTCGGCGGTTCTACAAAGCCGCGAAGCTGACAAGCTAAAAGCAGCTGTCGGCGGCGGCGCCTTGCCACCCGGAAGTCCAGGTCTGTTTTTCTTTAGCCCAGGTAAGATGCTTCTGATGTTTGTTGTTCAGGAGCGGCTTGAGAAGAGGAATACGACATTTGAAGCCCATGTCCAGGATCCGTCTGTGTGTGGTGGCTCTTGATGTACTGACTCCAGCCTCAGTCCACTCCTTGTGAAAGTCCCCGACACTTTTGAATGGCCTTTTCCTGACAATCCTCTCCACGCTGCGGTCATCCCTGCTGCTTGTGCACCTTTTTCTTCCACACTTTTCCCTTCCACATAACTTTCTATTAATGTGCTTTGATACAGCACTTGGGGAACATCCAACTTCTTTTGCAATTACCTTTTGAGGCTTTCCCTCCTTATGGAGGGTGTCAATGTTGGTTTTCTGCACAACTGTCAGGTCAGCAGTCTTCCCCATGATTGTGATTCCTACTGAACCAGACTGAGAGACCATTTAAAGGCTCAGGAACCCTTTGCAGGTGTTATGGCTTAATTAGCTGATTAGAGTGGGACACTTTGACCCTAGAATATTGCACCTTTTCACAATATTCTAATTTTCTGAGATTGTGGATTTGGGGTTTTCATGAGCTGTACGCCATAATCATCACAATTATGACAAATCATGGCTTGAACTATCTTGCTTTGCATGTAATGAGTATCTCATATATTAGTTTCCCCTTTTAAGTTGCATTACTGAAATAAATGAACTTTTGCACGATATTCTAATTTTTCGAGTTTCACCTGTAGCTCTTGGGTCTTGGCCATGGTGTAGAGTTTGGAATCTGATTGATTGATTGCTTCTGTGGACAGGTGTCTTTTATACAAGTAACAAGGTGAGATTAGGAGCACTCTCTCAGCTTGTTACCTGTATAAAAGACACCTGGGAGCCAGAACTCTTGCTGATTGATAGGGGTTCAAATATTTATTTCACTTATTAAAATTGAAATCAATTTATAACTCTTTTAAAATGCATTTTTCAGGATTTGTTGTTGTTGTTATTCTGTCTCTCACTGTTAAAATAAACCTACCATTAAAATTATTGACCAATCATTTCTTTGTCAGTGGGCAAACGTACAAAATCAGTAGGGTATCAAATAATTTTTCCCCTCATTGTAAATGCACAAAAAACAGTGTTGGCGTTGCAAGCCTTCTACTTGTCCAAAGGAGCTTAGCATATACCTGCAGCAATTAAAGTCCTCTCCGCTAAGAACTAAGGCCAGCTCCTTTTTGGAGCTCAGTTGGGCCCCTACAGGTCATTCCTTCCTCTGAAGGAGTTCAATTCAAGCTTTTGAGAACAATTTTTCAAGCATCTTATTCGATTTTGAATGCACTTGTTCACCATGAAGCTGGCCTACTTAAAATAGAAACTTCTGCCTGGAGTTTCATCTACACCTATTGGCTTAAGCTTTCCTTTTTTTCAGCCAGCTTGGCCCATTTAATTATGATCAATACAATAATACAATACAATAACAGATTTGGAAGCAACCTTGGAAGTCTTCTAGTGCAACCCCCTGCTCACGAAGGAAACCCTATACCATTTCAGACAAATGGTTTTCCAATCTCTTCTTAAAAACTTCCAGTGTTGGAGCATTCACAACTTCTGGAGGCAAGTTGCTCCACTGATTAATTGTTTTAACTGTCAGGAAATTTCTCCTTAGTTCTAGGTTGCTTCTTTCCTTGATTAGTTTCTATCCACTACTTCTTGTCCTGCCCTCAGGTGCTTTGGAGAATAGCTTGACTCCCTCCTCTCTGTGGCAACCCCTGAGATATTGGAACACTGCTATCATGTCACCCCTAGTCCTTCTTTTCATTAAACTAAACATACCCAATTCCAGCAACTGTTCTTTATCTGTTTTAGCCTCCAGTCCCCTAATCATCTTTGTTGCTCTTCTCTGCACTCTTTCTAGAGTCTCAACAACTTTTTTACATAGTGGTGACCAAAACTGGATGCAGTACAAAATATCTTGATTCTATCCCTCTGTTAATGCAGCTTAGAACTGTGTTGGCTTTTTTGGCAGCTGCAGCACACTGCTGGCTCATATGTAAGTGATTGTCCACTAGGAGTCCAAGATTGCTCTCAAAGTTACTACTGTTGAGCAAGGTACCAGTGAACCTTTTAGAGACTGAGTGCCCAAACTGCAACCCAAAATCCACTTATGTTATCGTCGGGTGTCGGGTGGGCGTGGCCCATTGGGTGGGCATGGCTGCAGTGGTAATGGCAGACTGGGTGGGACTAAAAAATTCAATCAATTCTAATTTTACGAGATTTTTTTTTCTTTCGAGAAGTTGAAATTGATTGAACCTTTTTTTTTTTTGCACATGGCAAATTTTTATAAAACCCAGCTGAAGGCCTAGGACTGGGGTGACGGCGCGTGTGCCCACAGAGAGGGCTCTGCGTGCCACCTGTGGCATGCATGCCATAGGTTCGCCACCACGGACCTATACTGTACCTGTGCAATTGGGTTTTTTTGCCTAAATGTAAAACCTTACTTTTTTCACCATTAAATTTCATTGTCATTAGATAGTGCCCAACATTCAAGTCTGTCAAGATCCTTCTGTATCTTACACCTATCTTCTGGAGTGTTAGCTATTCCTGCCAGCTTGGTGTCGTCTGCAAATTTGATGAGTTCCCCATCTATCCCCTCATCCAAATCATTGATGAAGATGTTGAAGAGTACTGGGCCTAAAACAGAGCCTTGGGGTATCCCACTATACACTTCCCTCCATGTAGATGCGGTTGCATTGAGGACCACACGCTGAGTACGGCCGGTCAGCCAGCTACAAATCCATCTGGTGGTGATGCTGTCTAACCCACATTTTTCTATCTTATCAAGTAGTAGGTTGTGATCTACTTTATCAAATGCCTTACTGAAGTCCAAGTAAATTATATCCACAGCATTCCTCTAGTCCACTAATTTTGACACCTAGTCAAAGAATGCCATAAGATTTGTCTGGCATGATTTGGTTTTGACAAACCCATGTTGGCTTTTCGTAATGACTTTGTTTGCTTCTAGGTGTTCGCTGATTCATTGCTTGATTACCTTTTCCAGAATCTTCCGTGGTATTTTTTTTTTTAATTGAAAAGTTTTTCAATACATTTTATCTTTAACAACCCAACCCCCACCCCCTCCCTCCCTTCCCAACCCAATCCCACCCTCCCACCCTCCCCTTCCCCCCTCCCCCCTCCCCGACTTCCCAGAGCTGAATACAAGGTATAAAAATAAAAAAACAATCATAAACTACCATATGCTAATAACAATAAACTATTATGTCTACCACGCTTTAGCTCTTATAAAATGACTACAAGCAATATAAATATCCCATTAATACTTATTCAAATGCTAAATGAAACTTTTTAGTCCCATATTTATTCTGAATGTAATCAATCCATTTTTTCCACTCCGCATTATATAGTTGTTGCGAATGGTCTTTCAAATACGCTGAAATCTTCACCATTTCTGCCAGGTTAGAAACCTTTAAAGTCCACTCTTCTATAGTCGGCAGTTCTTCCTTCTTCCAATATTGCCCTATTAAAAGTCTCGCTGCCGTAATCAAGTTCAGCATCAGCTTAATGTCCACAACAGTAGTATCAGTAATAATACCCAGTAAAAACAATTGCGGACAAAACTTTATCCTTTTCTTGAATATCTTCTGCATATTCCACCAGATTTTAATCCAAAATGCTTTAACCTTTTTACAAGTCCACCATATATGAAAATACGTTGCATCTTCGCCACCACATCTCCAACATTTAGGCTGATAATTCGGATACATATTTGCTAACTGTTTAGGATCTAAGTGCCACCTATAAAACATTTTATAAAAGTTCTCTCTTAAATTTTGAGCTTGTGTAAATTTTACATTTCTCACCCAGATCTTTTCCCAAGTGTCCATTGTAATAACTTCCTGAATATTCTGTGCCCATTTTATCATACAGTCTTTAACAATTTCTGTTTCTGAATCAATTTCTATCAATGCAAGATATATCCGTTTGATATGTGCTGGGCCCTGATTTCTAATTTGCTTTACCAAATTTTCATCATCCATTAAAAAACCAATTTTCTGATCTTCTTTCCACCTGGCTTGTAGTTGCCCATACTGAAACCAGGTTTGAACAATCTTTTTTCCTCATAAAAAATTATATGGCTTCAAACACCATACATTCCTCTCCAAACTCAAGATTTCTTTATATGTAGTCACATCATGTTTGAATCCAACATTTATGTTCTCTATTGCGTGTTTCGGTATTGCCCACAAAGGTATCTTATAGTTTAACTTATGTCTATGCTTTTTCCAAACTCGCAACAAAGCATGTCTTAAAATATGCATCTTAAACACATTATCTACCTTCTTATCATACAATAAATATGCATGCCAACCAAATAGCAAATCATGACCTTCAAGATTTAATAATCTCCCTTGTGTTAAGTTAATCCAATCACTTATCGCTGATAGTGCAGCAGCTTCATAATATAATTTAAGATTGGGCATTTTTAGACCACCTCTTTCACTCGTGTCCTGCATAATTTTGAATTTAACCCGTGGCCTTTTCCCTGCCCAAACAAATTTATTAATACCCTTCTGCCATTCCTCCAAGTTTGAGTCCTTTTTAAGAATGGGTATCATTTGGAACAAAAATAGAAATTTTGGCAAAACATTCATTTTCACTGCTGCAATTCTTTCCAATAATGACAATTGTAATTTTTTCCAACTATCCAATTCTTTTTGCACTTTGTTCCATAACTTTTCATAGTTATTTTTGTATAATTTTACGTTTGAGGGTGTCAAGTATACCCCCAAATATTTAACCCTTTCAACAATTTCAAATCCAGTTAACCTTTCTAAAGCTACCTTTTGTAATACTGTCATATTTTTAGATAACATTTTAGTTTTTTGTATATTAACCTTAAATCCAGAAACTTTCCCATATTGTAATATTAACTCCATCAGTTCCATAACAGAATTTTCTGGCTGTGTCACCGTAATAACCAGATCGTCCGCAAACGCCCTCAATCTATAATCTTGATCTCTTATTTGAATTCCCTTAATTGTTTCTGAATTCCGTATTTTAATCAATAATATCTCCAATGTTAGAACAAATAATAAGGGTGATAGCGGGCACCCCTGCCTCGTACCCTTTTCAATATTACACATTTCAGTCAGACTATTATTCACAATTATTCGGGCTGTTTGCTTTTGATATAATGCCTTGATTGGTTGTAAAAATTCATCCCCAAAATTCATTTTATCTAATAACTTTCATCAAAAATTTCCAATCCAATTGATCAAAGACTTTTTCAGCATCCAAAAAAATCAATGCTGCAGGGATCTGGTTATTCCTTTCCAAAAATTCCAACAAATCAACTATATGCCTCACATTATTTTTCATTTGTCTACCACTTATAAACCCAGTTTGATCACCATGAATTACCTGTTGCAATACTCTCATCAGTCTATTAGCTAAAACCTTAGCGAATATCTTGTAGTCCGTGTTCAAAAGTGATATTGGCCTATAATTTCTTGCTTGAGTAACATCCTGATCTTCCTTCGGAATCAAAGAAATAAAAGCAGTTTTCCAAGATGGAGGCACTCCTCCCCCCTTTTGAATTGTCTGAAAGAATTCCTTTAGTGGCTTTATCATCTCAAACTGTAAATTTTTATAATACACAGCAGTCAAACCATCCGTACCTGGCGCTTTACCTACTTTTAACTGTTTGATTGCCAAAAATATTTCTTCCTCAGTTATCAGTTGGTTCATCTCTTCTTTTTGTTCTTGCGTAAGAACCGGGATGCTAACGTCCCTCAAATATGCATCAATGTCTGTTTCATTAATCTTATCTCTAGCATATAATTTAGAATAAAAATCAAGAAAAGTTTCCTTAATAAGATTCTGCTGATACACAACCTTACCCTTATATTCTATTTTATCTATGTTTGAAGCCCTTTGCTTCTTCCTTAGCATATAGGCTAGCCATCTACCTGGTTTATTGGCATTACAAAAAGTATTATGCCTAGCAAACTGTAGATTAGTTGCCACCTGATCAGCCATTAACTTATCAAATTGTCCTCTTAGTAAATTAATAACCTCTTTAATCTTCACATCCGATGGGTTCAAAATTAAAGCCTTCTCTTTTTCCCTAATCTCTTTCTCTAATTCCTTCCTCCTGAATTCCAAATTACGTCTGTATTTATTATTCAGATATATCAACACACCTCTCATATACGCCTTACTAGCATCCCATACCATTTCCATAGAGGTACCCTTATACATATTAGTTTCAAAAAAAACCTTCATCTGTTTTTTACATTCTTCCACATTTTCCTGATTTCTAAACAGATTCTCATTTAAACGCCAGGAACGCCTGTCTCTAATGTCTTTTTCAATCTCTAACCAAACT
Organism: Daboia siamensis; assembly: GCA_024449315.1. Taxonomy (NCBI): domain Eukaryota; kingdom Metazoa; phylum Chordata; class Lepidosauria; order Squamata; family Viperidae; genus Daboia; species Daboia siamensis. The sequence continues at coordinate 129,774 of JAKJMR010016179.1, forward strand.
GGACTATGATCAGACATAGTTCTTGAACAAATCTTTATCTTCTTAGTCCTAGAAAAAAGATCATTAGTCACTAATATAAAATCAATCCTAGAAAAAGATTTTTTCTGTCTTATCAGAAAAAAAAGTATAGTCTTTTTCTTGTAAATTTCTCTCCCTCCAAACATCACGCAGTTCCATATCATCCATCATCTCAAAAAAAGACACAGGCAATTTAGCATGACTTGGAGTACTTCTAAAAGATCCACTCTTATCCATTTGTACATTCAAAACACCATTCCAGTCTCCCATAAAAATAAAAGATTTATAATCCAGTTGAGTAATCTTGCTGTGTAGTAAACTATAAAAATCAGCTTGTTGTTGATTAGGAGCATATAATCCAACCAAAAGCGTTTTTTTACCTTCTATTAACAAGTCTACTATAACATATCTTCCTTGTTGATCTGCTTCAATTAACTCCGCTGTAATTGTGTTCTTGACATAAATAACCACTCCATTTTTCTTATTTGTTGCAGAAGCAATAAATTGTGTACCTAATCTTGAATTTAATAAGTACTTTTGGTCCATAACTCTAATATGTGTTTCTTGTAAGCAAATAACATCAGTCTTAAATTGTTTTAAATATTGGAAAATTTTCTTTCTCTTCTGTGGTGAGTTTAATCCATTGACATTCCAAGTTAAAAACTTAGTCGCCATCTTTAGCGACCCGAAGCTTTTGGAGCGCGTCTTCCAAGATCCCCTTCACATTTTTAGGCCACACCCCTCCCACAGCTTCGGTATAGGTGCGCTTTGGAGGTTCCACAACATTCTGCTGATCCTGTTCTTGCTCACGTCTCATTCGTCTCGAAGCAGCACACGTAATCCTCTGGTCTCTTACTTCTTCCGATACTGCTGAAATTTGATCTACTCTTGTTGCTTTCTCATCTGTCTGTGTTGTTCCTTCAGCACCTTGAGGCTTTCCCTCTCCATTCTTCTTTGTTGAATCCAAAAGTGGTATGGGGATTGCTTTTAAGACATTACTGTAAAAATCACGTGCCTGCATCACTGTAACAAAACGGTGTCTCACGCCTTCATACATTACCACCATACCCACTGGGATCTCCCATCTAAACGTTGCTTAAGCTCCTGTGCCAGAAATGCAAATTCCTTTCTTCTCCTTAAAATTCTTGGAGGGATCTCTTTTAAAACCAGAACTTCTTGCTCCGCAATTACAAGCTTAGTATTGTAAGAAACTTGAATAATTTCATTCCTGGTTGCTCTCTTTGTAAAATAAACAACCACATCTCTAGGTAGTTTCCTTTGTCTTGCAATCCAGGAATTGACACGAAAGATTTTGTCTATATCTTCAGGAATTCCTTCAGCTGGCCGTCCCAACACCTCTTCCAAAGCCTCAGAGACTATTTTCTTCAAATTTTCTTTAGGATTCTCTTTTAAACCTCTAATTCTTATAGCAAACTCCATTTCATGATATTGCACCAATGTCAAATCATTGTCAATTTTATCCATCACATTCTCAGTCTCTAGTATCTTTGCCTCTAATTTACTATTATTTTGGCTGAGATCTTCCACTCTTTCATCCAAGCTTTCAATACATGTCGCCAAGCCTTGAAAAGCAAGTAAAATGTCCGCCTTTATTCCTGTAAACTTCTCCTCCAACTTTTCATCCAGCTTTTCATCTATAATCTCAGCTATTTGCTGTGAGTGTTTTTCCAAAGCATCTTGCAAAACTTTAACTGTTAAAACAGGCGAAGGTGCAGGTGCAGGGGGCATTAAGGCTTGCAATGAAGACTGTTGCAGGGGGGAAGCCCCCGCACTTCTAATAAGCTTGGAAGATTTAGCCGCCATTTTTCTCCCACTGTTACTTACTACGCACTTTCACTTTCAGAGTCTTGAATGTGGATTGAGCCAAAGATCAAAAATCCACTTTCACCTTATTCTCCTGCATCGCTCTGCCTGCTTTCTTGTTTTCCAAAGTCCTTTCCTGTAGGCAGGGATGGTTGCGGTCGCCTTGTTCTGCTCCTAAAAGCACGGAGCAGAAACGCTGCGCAGCCCGGAGGAATCCAGGCTTCGGGGGGGCTCGATCCTTCAGCCGCCAGAACTTTAAGCTCTGGCGGCCCCGGAGAGCTCTACCCCTACCTGGATACTCACCCCCTCCTCTTCTCCCGAGGAGGGGGCTTCCGAACCGCCAAAACAGCTGATCGGCGCTGTTTTCGGCGGTTCTACAAAGCCGCGGAGCGGACAGCCTGAAAACAGCTGTCTTCGGCGGCGCCTTGCCACCCGGAAGTCCAGAATCTTCCGTGGTATTGAGGTCAGGCTGATAGGTCTGTAGTTTCCTGGATCCATTTTTTTTCCTTTTTTGAAGATGGGAACTACATCATCTCTTTACCAGTTCTCTGGTAGTACCCCAGTGCTCCAGGATATTTGAAAAATATAGTTCAGTGGTTCTGAGATCATATCTGCCAGTTCCTTGAGAACCTTGGGGTGTAGTCCATCTGGTCCTGGTGATTTGAACTTATCTAGGGTGGACAGGTTCTCACTTACCATTTTCTTGCCTAACTTGTGTTTCTAATCTGTTTTTTACAGTACTGTTTTTGGATAGGTTGGAGTGTTTTTTCTCTTTGTGTAAAGACAGATGCAAAAAACGAGTTTAGCTCTGCTTACTCCCTGTTACTTGTCACCTTCTTGCCACTTTCTCCCACTAATGGACCAATCGTTTCCTTCACTTTTTTCTTGTTTTTTACATGTTGAAAGAAGCTTTTTCTGTTATTTTTGACTTTGGTCACAAGCCTTACTTCATTTTGAGCCTTAGCTTTCCTCACTTCATCTTTGCAGGCTCGGGCTATCTCCTCATATTCTTCCATAGTTATGTGTCCCTCTTTCCACTTTTTATATTTGTCCTTTTTGTCTTTCAATTTATCAGAGAGTTCTTTATGCAGCCATGCTGGTTTCTTTTGAGAGATGTTATTTTTCTTCTTTGTTGGTACTGTGCTTGACTGGGCTTTTGTTATCTCACTTTTCAAAATTTCCCAAGCTTCTTGAGTTGCTTTCTCTTTGAGGATTCTCATCCATGGAATCCTTCCGAAGCTCTGTCTAGGTTTATTGAAATTAGCTCTCTTAAAGTCCAAGATTCTTGTTTGACTGTGTTCTATTGCTTATGCTTGCATAATGTTGAATTCAAATATTGCATGATCACTCCCCCAAAAGGTTCCTGTAGCTTCAACCTTTCATCTCCATTAGTGAGAATTAAGTCCAATATGGCTGATCCCCTAGTTCCCTTCTCTACTTTTTGGGAGACAAAGTTGTCTGTTAGGTTTGTCAGAAACATGTTTGATCTTCCAGTTTGTGCAGAGTTTGTCTCCCAGTTGATGTCAGGGTAGTTAAAGTCCCCCATTTCTATTTTTTAATAAAGATTTAATTAGTTTTTCTCTTACATACATATATTAATTGTCCAACCAGCATGCTGTCTGGATTCAAAAGCGCTAATACATAGTCAATTCCTAATTCTTGGTTCTTTCCTCTAGCCATTTTTACAATGACTCCCAGATTTGGTAGTATTCTGTTTCTTCTTTATCTTTCAATCTAATCTAATCTGTCCATCTGCGCATTCCAATATTTTTTTAATTATTTCTTCCTCTGGTGGAACTCCTTTATTTTTCCAGTATTGTGCAAAGACTATTCTTGCTGCTGTTGTGATGTGTAGAATCAAATATAAACTTTGTTTATTAATCTTTTCTGGCATTATACTTAATAAAGAAAAGTTCAGGTTTAAATTCCACATGTCCTCCCAACATTTTTCTAACCAAGCATGTATCTTTTTCCAATAAGCCTTTTCTTTACCACATGTCCACCAAATATGATAATATGTGCCTGAGTTATGTTTACATTTCCAACATCTATCTGACATATTTTTAAACATTTTTGCTAATCTTGCTGGTGGCAAGTGCCATCTATAAAACATTTTAAATAGGTTTTCTTTATATGAAGTTGACGTTGTCAATTTATAATTTCTGTCCCATAATTTTTGCCATTTTTCTAGTTCTATATTATAACCAAATTTTTTCTCCAACCTTATCATTGTTTCTTCAACTTGTTCACTTTCCATCTCCAAAATTAACAAAAAATTATACATTTTCTTAAGTAATTTCTCATCAGAAGTTAACAATATCTTATCAAATACAGTTTGTTCTTTATAAAACCCATACAGTTTCACGTCTTTTTCATATCTATTTTGCATCTGTAGATGTGCCCACGACAGGTTGATACCCTGATTTTCCAATTCTTGTCTCGATTTTAAATTCCCATCAGTATTTAGAATATCTCTATATGTCCAATTTTTTTCAAAATCTACCAAGTTTAGATGTAGAAAAATTTCCATCATCGATAGCCACCCTGGAATTTTTACATATATTTTAGTTTTAATTTTTCCCCATACTGTTAGCAAAGCATTTCTTATATAGTGATTTTGGAAATACTTATGAATTTTATTTTCCCCATACCACAAAAAAGCGTGCCATCCCAATTGTAAATCGTGTCCCTCCAACTATAACAACCTTTTATTTCTGAGAGTTATCCATTCTTTCACCCATACAGATGCTTGATAGTACAAATCCCACTCAGGTAGCCCAAAACCTCTGTTTTCCTTAGCATCTTGTAACATTTTCATCTTTATTCTAGCTTTCTTTCCTTGCCAAGCAAACTTCAAAATTAATGAATTTAAATCTTGGAAGAATTTTTTCTCAGGTTTTATCGGAATTGTTTGGAATAAAAATAAAATCTTCGGCAATATATTCATTTTCACTGTAGCAATTATTCCTAGCATTGACAATTGCAAATTCTTCCACTTTTCAAAGTCCAATTTTATTTGTTTCAATAGCCTCAGTCTCTCAGCCATTATTGATGTAAAAATTTTATAATCCACATTGAGCAGTGAAATCGGTCTGTAGTTCTTAATCTGGGTCAAATTGGAGTCTTCTTTTGGTATTAGAGTAATATTTGCTTCCATCCATATAGATGGGAGTCTAGCTTCTAATAAAAGTCCATTACAAACATCTTTCAGCGGTTCACTTAGTGCAGGAGTCAGCAGCCTGAAACAGCGAAAGAGCCACTCGGAACCGGTTCCCTCACAAAAGGAAAAACTGGGAGCCGCAAAAAAATGCGTGCGCATGCGCGTGCACGCGCACACATGTGCAGAACAGGCTTTGACTGAAGAGTGGCGCCAAGGCGAGATACGCACCTACCTGCATATTCGAATTGATTGGTTGAAATTTTTTTAGTCCCACTTTTTTTTTTTTTTTTTTGGACTTCACATGTCAGAGGACTGGGAGCCGCAGGAGACGGCTGAAAGAGCCGCATGCGGCTCCGGAGCCACGGCTTGCAGACCTGTGACTTAGTGTCTCTTGGAGATTCTTATATAACTCCGCCGGAAGCCCATCTGGACCCAGTGTTTTCCCATTTTTTTCTCTTGTTATGGCCTCTGATATTTCCATCATTGTAACTCTTTCATCTAACATAGTTTTAAATGTCTCTGAGATTTTTGGAAGATCATTTTCTTCCAGATATTTTACAATTCTGTCTCTTGAGGTTTCCTCTTTATCGTACAATTCCTTGTAGTATGCTGTATCCTTAATAGAACTGTATGTAAGAACATTTAGCATTTAAAGGGTTAATGCTGTTTCCTTAAGAGATGGCTTCTGGGAAATTTAGTCTAGTTGTTAGTCCTATATCTTATCTAGTCAGTGGGAGGAGCTTCAAAGCTTGTTGCAGGACATCCTGGCTATGTGTCAGGTCGTAAAAAGCCCTTTGTTAAAATCACCATCATGCACGCATCGATCAGCATCCGTAACAATGCTTAGCTGAGATGGAGAAATCACTCCTTTTTTACACTAAGAGAATGAACAAATATGGGCATAAATATGCTTCTATGACCAGAAGAATCTACTGCAAACGTAAGTCTTTGCCTAGAGTTCCTAGACAATAAATATTTGTTTTACAATCATTTTCGTTGAGTTATGCTGTCTGGAATCTTTTACAAAGCATTTTAGTTCATAGTTCCATAATTAATAATTAATAGTAATTAATAGTAATAATAATAATAAAAAAATTTGTATTTGTTCATTTTTAAATTGTAGATGGCCTTTCCCATCTAGTAAGTTATGTATTGTTTTCTTCTCTTTCTGTTTTTTAAGTTTATAAGCTAACCATCTTCCTGGTTTATTGGCCTTTTCAAAAAAGTTCTGTTTCACTCTCTTTAACTTTTCTGCCACTTTTTCTGAGTCCAACAGATTTAATTTATGTTTTATTATGTCCATTTCTCTTTTCAAAGTCTTTTTTGTGGTTTTTTTTGCAGTTCTGATTCTAACTTTCCACTTTTTTCTTTTAGTAATACATATTGCTGTCTTCTCTGGTTTTTTTGCCATATACAGTATGTTATAGCTATGCCTCTAAAATACGCTTTAGCTGTATCCCATATATTTTGTAATGTATCTTCCTTTTTATTTTCTTTGAAGAAAAATTCCATTTCTTTTTTCGCTAGCTCTATGAATTCTCTTTCTTTTAATATAGATTGATTTAAAGTCCATCTTGGTCTTTTTTGTATTCCTTTCCAGGTCACTTTCAGAGGGTTATGGTCTGCCCATGTGCCTATTTCTATCTCAATATCCTGTAAGTTCATTCTCATGTCAGCAGTCATCCAAATCATATTGATCCTTGACCAAGATTTTTGGCTGTTTGAATAAAAGGTATATTGCAGTTTTTGTGGGTTAATCTCCCTCCAGACATCTTGGATTCCAATTTCCTCCGCCATATGAAAAAATGTCTTGGGTAATGTTCTACTTCCAGTTTTTCCTGTATTATTGCTTTTATAGTCAATTTTTCCATCTACTATTGCGTTGAAATCTCCTACTAAACAAATATTTTGGTACTCCATTTCTATTATTTTTCTGTGTAGGTTTTTATAAAATTCTTCTTGATTGTTGTTCGATGCATAAATTGCCACTAGCAGTGTTTGCTTTTGGTGCAGATATATTTCTACCATTAAGATTTTTCCTTCTTTATCTGAATATACCAATTTAGAATCTATTGTCTCTTTAATTTATATAGCGACCCCTCTTTTTTTCTGATGTGCTGAAGCATGGTAAAGTTTCCCAATTTTTGGATATTCCAATAATTTATGATACTGTTCTTTTATATGTGTTTCTTGTAGACAAATTATATCTATATTCAATTTCTGTAATTTCCTGAAAACTTTGTTTCTTTTTGATGGGGAATTTAGTCCATTTATATTTGCTGAAAAGATTCCATTTTCTTTCTCCATTTCCATTATTTATATTTAGGTCTAGTCGATCTAGTAATCCTCTGTTCTCTGGCAAGTCCTTCACCTTCGCCCTCTTAATCCTCTTTCTCTTTCTGTTCTCCTGTTTGTGCAGTTGCTCCTTGAGTCATCTCTTCCATTTGCTTCTGCTCCTTACTCTTCCCTTGTCTTTGTTTCACTCCTTCATCTAGAGTTGCTCTATTCATTACTTCAAAATCATCTACTTTCCAGACTGAACCAATCAATATCTTGTATTGTTCCAGTTTATTAAAATGCCTTCCAGCATCAGCCATCTAAAGTTTATACCATTGGTAATCAGCTTTGTAGTCAGGAAATGTTAATGTGTTCGAGTATCTCTTACTCTCTTAGGTATCTCCTTTAAAACCACACTTTCTTTATTTTTATATTGTATTGGCTCATCTCTAACTTTCCTCAATACTTCATCTCTTTTTTTTTTAATTAAAAAGTTTTACAAGTGACAAGGCTCCGTTGATGGCGGCCGTTTCGGCCGTCAGCCCCGTTGTTTTCCGTAGAGCTGCCAAAAACAGCGACGATCAGCTGTTTGGCGGCTCGGAAACCCGCTCCTCGGGAGAAGAGGAGGGGGTGAGCGCTTAGGCAGGGGTAGAGCTCCCCTAGATCGCCAGAGTTTAAACTCTGGTGGTTGAAGGGTGTGAGCCCCCCCGAAGCCTGAGTTTGCTCCGGACTCCGGGACGCCTCCGCTCCAAGGCTTTGGAGCAGAGCAGGACGCTGCAACCATCCCTGCCATCGAAAGTTAAATGTGGATTACCTGGATGCAGGCAGAGCTGTGCAGGAGAATGCTGTAATAGCAAGTATTTGAACTTTAACTCAGAATACTGAGATAAGAGCAGACATTTTGGCTGCATTTCAAGGATTGGCAGTGTGTATTGAACGTCTGGATGACCGCGTGGAAGAACTTAGTCAAAATAACATGAGACTAGATGCTAAAATGCTGGATGCTGAAACTGTGATGGAAAAGATTGATGATGATGTGGTAATGCTACAGTATCGCGAAATGGAGTTTGCTGTGAGAATCAGAGGTTTGAAAGAAGATCCTAAGGAAAATTTGAAAGAAATATTGGTACAGGCTCTTGAACAGGTTTTGGAGCATTCAGCAGAAGATATTATGGTAGATATAGATAAAATATTTCGTGTTAATTCTTGGATTGCAAGACAAAGAAAGTTACCTAGAGATGTGGTGGTTTATTTTACGAAGAGAGCAATTAGAAATGAGGTTATTCAAGCCTTCTATAATAATAGATTTACAGTTGCAGAGCAAGAAGTTTTAATTTTGAAAGAGATTCCTCCAAGAATTTTAAGGAAAAGAAAAGAATTTGCTTTTTTGGCAGAAGAATTAAGGAAACGGGATATCCACTTTAGATGGGAGATTCCAGTAGGCATGGTGGTGATGCACGCAGGGACGAGATATCGTCTTAATACAGTTTTGCAGGCACGGGATTTTTATGCTAATATTTTGAAGGCAGGCTCCCCACCATCTTCGGAATTTAAAAGGAGGAATGGTGAAGGAGAGCGTCAGCCACGAAGGGAGAGTATACAAGGAGCTGAAGGAGTTATTCAGCCGAAAGATAGAGAATCCCAGCAAATTACAGGAGTGGACCAGATTCTGGTACCAATGGAAGAGGTTAGAGATCAAAGAGTGACACGGACTGCAACCAGACGAATGAGACAAGAACAAGAACAACAGAAAGCCATAATTACATCTCAAAAACCTACTTATAGTGAAGCAGTGGGAGGAGCGAAACCGAACAGAGTGCAGGTGATTCTGGAAGAGGCGCTCCAAAAGCTTCAGGTCGCAAAAGATGGCGACAAAGCTTCTAACTTGGAATGTCAATGGATTAAATTCCCCGCAGAAGAGAAAGAAAGTATTTCAATATCTAAAACAATTTTAAAATGATGTTATTTGCTTACAGGAAACGCATATTCGAGCAGCTGATCAAAAGTATTTGATAAACTTTAGGCTGGGTACACAGTTTATTGCCTCTGCTTCTGATAAGAAAAATGGAGTTGTTATCTACGTCAAGAATACTTTAACAGCTAGTTTAATTGAAACAGATAAACAAGGAAGATATGTTATAATTGAACTATTAATAGAAGGCAAGAAAATACTCTTGGTTGGATTATATGCTCCTAATCAACAGCAAGGAAAATTTTATAAATTGTTACATAGCAAGATTATTCAGTGGGATTCTTGTATTCTTATGGGAGACTGGAATGGTGTTTTTGATGTACAAATGGACAAAAAAGGCCTTTTTCGAAGCACACCAAGTCATGCTAGATTGCCTAAATCATTTTTTGAGATGAAGGACGACTTGGAATTGAGAGATGTTTGGAGAGAAAGGAACTTGCAAGAAAAAGACTTTACTTTTTTCTCTGATAGGCATCAATCTCTATCCAGGATTGATTTTGTACTAATTACCAATGATTTCTTTTCTAGGATTAAGAAGATTAAGATATGTCCAAGAACTAGAAAAAGATAATGGAGACAGACGGTCTGGGCGACTAAATGAAAATTTGTTTAGATATCAAGAAAATGTGGAAGAGTGTAAAAAACAGATGAAAGAATTTTTTAAAATGAATATGCACAAGGGTACTTCTATTGAGATGGTTTGGGATGCAAGTAAAGCTTATATGAGAGGAGTGTTAATATATTTGAATAATAAATACAGACGTAAATTGGAACACAGGCGAAAAGAATTAGAGGAGGAAATTAAGAGAAAAGAAAAGGCTCTAATTTTAAATCCATCTGATAGGAAGATTAAAGAGGCAATTACTTTACTAAGAGGCCAGTTTGATATGTTGATGGCAGATCAAGTGGCAACCAATTTACGGTATGCTAAACATAATACCTTTTGTAATGCCAATAAGCCGGGTAGGTGGTTAGCTTACTTGTTAAGGAAGAAACAAAGGGCACGTAATATAGATAGAATAGAGTACAAGGGTAAAGTGGTGCATCAGCAGAAACTTATTAAAAAGGCTTTTGTTGATTTTTATTCTAAGTTGTATGTTAGAGACAAGATTCAAGATGTAGATATAGATAGATATCTGCAGGAAGTTAACATTCCTGTTCTTACACAAGAACAAAGGGAAGGGATGAATCAATTGATAAATGATGAAGAAATTATTTTAGCAATTAAGCAATTAAAGGTGGGTAAAGCACCAGGAACAGACGGTTTGACTGCCTTCTACTATAAAAATCTACAGTCAGAAATGGTGGAAACTTTAAGAGAATTGTTTAGGACAATTCAATTGGGAGGAGAAGTGCCTCCATTGTGGAAAACAGCTTTTATTTCGTTGATTCCGAAGGAAGATCAAGACGCTACCCAAGCCAAAAACTATAGACCAATATCGCTTTTAAATACTGATTATAAGATATTTGCAAAAATTTTAGCAAATAGATTAATGAAGGTAATGCAGCAAGTGATTTATAGTGATCAAACTGGATTTATAAGTGGTAGACAAATGAAGAATAATGTTAGACACATTGTAGACTTATTGGAATTTTTGGATAGAAATAACCAGGTCTCTGCAGCACTGATCTTTTTGGATGCTGAAAAAGCCTTTGATCAACTGGACTGGCAATTTTTAGTTAAAGCATTGGAGAAAATGGAGTTTGGGGAAAATTTTTTACAATCTATCAGAGCAATATATCAGAAGCAAACAGCTCGAATAATAGTTAATAGTAGTTTGACAGAAATATGTAATATTGAAAAGGGGTGTCCGCTGTCACCTTTGCTGTTTGTTTTAACATTGGAAATATTATTGATTAAAATATGAGACTCAAATAAAATTAAGGGAATTAAAATAAGAGATCAAGATTATAGATTGAGAGCGTTTGCGGATGACCTGGTTATTACAGTAAGTCAACCAACTTACTCAGTTGTAGAGTTGATGGACATAATAACGTCAGGGCTTTTTTTCTCATAGAACGCTCAGAACGGGATGGAACCTTGTAGGGTAGGCAAGGCGGGTTTTATGACATGTGTGAGTTCCGGCACCTTTTTCTTTTACAAAAGAAGCACTGAATAATGTCATATGGGAAAGTTTCTGGATTTAAGATAAATGCACAAAAAACTAAAATATTGTCTAAAAATATGACTACAGAACAAAAGGTTGTTTTAGAAGAGTTAACGGGATTTGAAATAGTTAAAAAGACTAAATATTTGGGGGTTTACCTTTCAGCTTCAAATGTGAAGTTATATAAGAATAATTATGAATCGTTATGGTTAAAAATACAAAAAGAGCTAGATGGTTGGAAAAAATTACAATTATCTTTATTGGGAAGAATTGCAGCAGTGAAAATGAATGTCTTGCCAAAATTTTTATTTTTGTTTCAAATGATACCTATACTTAAAAAGGATTTAAATTTGGAGGAATGGCAGAAAGGTATTAATAAATTTGTTTGGGCAGGGAAAAAGCCACGAGTTAAATTTAAGATAATGCAAGATACACGTGAAAGAGGTGGTCTTAAAATGCCTAATCTTAAACTATATTATGAGGCTGCTGCTTTATCATCAATAAGTGATTGGTTTAATTTAACACAAGGGAGATTATTAAATCTTGAGGGTTATGATTTGTTATATGGTTGGCATGCATATTTATTGTACGATAAGAAGGTGGATAATGTATTTAAGATACATATATTAAGGTATGCTCTGTTGCGAGTATGGGAAAAATATAGACATAAGTTAAATTACAAAATACCAATTTGGGCAATACCTAAACATGCAATAGAAAATATAAATGTTGGATTTAAACATGATGAGACTACATATAAAGAAATTTTAAGGATAGAAAAGAATGTATGGCAATTAAAGCCATACTTTAAAAGAAGAGAAGATTGTGCAAACTTGGTTTCAGTATGGGCAGTTACAAGCAAGATGGAAAGAAGATCAGAAAGTTGGTTTTTCGATAACTGACGGAAATTGGGTAAAACAAATTAGAGATCAAGGTCAAGCACATATAAGAAGGATATATAATGCATTGATAGAAATTGACTCAGAAACGGAACTTGTTAAAGATTGTATGATAAAATGGGCACAGAATTTTCAGGAGGTCATAACAATGGATATCTGGGAAAAGATTTGCGTTAGAAACGTAAAATTTACACAGGCCCAAAATTTAAGAGAGAATTTTTATAAAATGTTTTATAAGTGGCACTTAGACCCTAAAAAACTAGCAAGTATGTATCCGAACTGCCAGCCCAAATGTTGGAGGTGTGGTTGTGAGGATGCAACGTATTTTCACTTATGGTGGACTTGTAAAAAAGTCAAAGCTTTTTGGATTAAAATCTGGTGGAATATGCAAAAGATATTTAAGAAAAAGATAAGGTTTTCTCCGCAGTTGTTTTTGTTGGGTATTATTACAGATTTTACTGTTATAGATACAAAATATATGTTGAACTTAATTACGGCAGCAAGATTTTAGTAGCGCAATATTGGAAGAAGGAGGAACTGCCTACTATAGAAGAGTGGACTTTGAAAGTTTCTAACTTGGCGGAAATGGCAAAGATTTCAGCATATTTGAAAGAACAATTGCAACAGAGATATATTGTGGAATGGAGAAGATGGATTGAATATATTCAGAATAAATATGGGACCAAAAAGTTTCACTTAGCATTTGAATAAGTAGTGGTTTTATATGATGTAATATTAGTTATTTGTTATTTGTTAGTAATATAGTTATGATTACGGAGAGTTAAAGTGCGATAGAATTTAATGTTTTATTTTTGTTGTTAGCATATTTTAGCTTAAGTTTGTAAGTTTATACCCTGTATTCAGCACTGGGAAGTTGGGGAGGGGGGAGGGGAGGGGAGGGTTGGGGGGGGGGGGGGCCGGGGAGGGAGTTTTTTTCTATTTTAAAAAAATACTTCATCTCTTGTCTTCTTTATGAACCTTACATGTACTTCTCTTGGCAGTTTATTTCTTCTTGCATAGCTTGAGTTCATGAGGAATATTTCATTGAGCTCTAATTGAATTTCTCCTCTATCTGCCTTTAAAGCGTCTTCCAGTATGTCAGTAATTACCACTGCTATGTTTTCTTCTCTGTCCTCAGGAATATTTTGAAATCTCAACTAGTGTTCCGCCTTGTCCATTTCTAGGATCTTAATTGCCCCCTCTAAGTCTTGGTTTGCTTGTTCTAATTTTTCATTTTCTTGTAATAACACTTCCATCTTTTTTATCAATGCCCTCTGATTTTTCTGCAACTTTCTGAATTCTTTGTTCATTTTTAATCATCATTTGATTTTGAGCTTTAAATTTTTCCTTTATATCCAGGATTTCTTGACTTACTTTCTCAAGTTTACTTTGTGTCTCTTTGTGGGTTTTTTGTGTCTCTTCATGATTTCTTTGCATCATCTCTTGATTTCTT
>JAKJMR010016182.1:0-13395 GCA_024449315.1 Daboia siamensis
AAAACTGCTTTTATTTCTTTGATTCCGAAGGAAGATCAGGATGTTACTCAAGCAAGAAATTATAGGCCAATATCACTTTTGAACACGGATTACAAGATATTTGCTAAGGTTTTAGCTAATAGACTGATGAGGGTATTGCAACAGGTAATTCATGGTGGTCAAACTGGGTTTATAAGTGGTAGACAAATGAAAAATAATGTGAGGCATATAGTTGACTTGTTGGAATTTTTGGAAAGGAATAACCAGATCCCTGCAGCATTGATCTTTTTGGATGCTGAAAAAGCCTTTGATCAATTGGATTGGAAATTTTTGATGAAAGTATTAGACAAAATGAATTTTGGGGATGAATTTTTACAACCAATCAGGGCATTATATCAAAAGCAAACAGCCCGAATATTTGTGAATAATAGTCTGACTGAAATGTGTAATATTGAAAAGGGTACGAGGCAGGGGTGCCCGTTATCACCCTTATTATTTGTTCTAACATTGGAGATATTATTGATTAAAATACGGAATTCGGAAACAATTAAGGGAATTCAAATAAGAGATCAGGATTATCAAACAGATATATCTTGCATTGATAGAAATTGATTCAGAAACAGAAATTGTTAAAGACTGTATGATAAAACTTCCAGAATATTCAGGAAGTTATTACAATGGACTCTTGGGAAAAGATCTGGGTGAGAAATGTAAAATTTACACAAGCTCAAAATTTAAGAGAGAACTTTTATAAAATGTTTTATAGGTGGCATTTAGATCCTAAAAAGTTAGCAAGTATGTATCCGAATTATCAGCCTAAATGTTGGAGATGTGGTGGCGAAGATGCAACGTATTTTCATATATGGTGGACTTGTAAAAAGGTTAAAGCATTTTGGATTAAAATCTGGTGGAATATGCAGAAGATATTCAAGAAAAGGATAAAGTTTTGTCCGCAATTGTTTTTACTGGGCATTATTACTGATACTACTGTTGTGGACATTAAGCTGATGCTGAACTTGATTACGGCAGCGAGACTTTTAATAGGGCAATACTGGAAGAAGGAAGAACTGCCGACTATAGAAGAATGGACTTTAAAGGTTTCTAACCTGGCAGAAATGGCGAAGATTTCAGCGTATTTGAAAGACCATTCGCAACAACGATATAATGCGGAGTGGAAAAAATGGATTGATTACATTCAGAATAAATATGGGACTAAAAAGTTTCATTTAGCATTTGAATAAGTATTGATGGGATATTTATATTGCTTGTAGTCATTTTATAAGAGCTAAAGTGCGGTAGATCTAATAGTTTATTGTTATTAGCATATGGTAGTTTATGATTGTTTTTTTACTTTTATACCTTGTATTTAGCTCTGGAAAGTCGGGGAGGGGGGAGGGGTGAAGGGGAGGGTGGGAGGGTGGGACTGGGTTGGGAAGGGAGGGAGGGGGTGGGGGTTGGGATGTTAAAGATAAAATGTACTGAAAAACTTTTCAAAAAAAAAAAAAGAAATTCTGTGCTTTGGAAAAAAGATACTACCAGTCTTCCCAGTTCGGGCCATTGTTACATATGTTATAGATGTATTTGTTTTGTTCTGGCAACAGAATGGAGGCATTTCCTACATGCACCTATTTTTAGTTCTGTATCGGAACAGGATTTAATCATGTAATTTTTTTTACAGCAAGAACAGATAATATAAATCTTATTTTCTGTGGACTTCAGTTTAAGAGGATAGCTTTAAAGGGAAGACTTGGGCTTGTTTTTCATGCTGACTTATAATAGTAAGATGCACAAGATTGTGTGTGTGTGTATGAGAAGCAGACAGTATGCATTACAGGATGTAAAACACACAGACACACTGTGTGTGTGTGTGTTTGTGTGTGTGTGTGTGATATACATACTGTCTGTTTCTACAAAATGCTGTGGGATGGATTCCAGCAGCATTTACATCAGGAAAAAAAAACTTTGAAAAAGTAACTTTTTTAAAATTCAGTCAGACAAAAGTTCTTTTGGTTGGATCCAGGCTGAAGTAGATGGTTTTAAAAATCTTACCTAGTCCAATTTTTATTTTATAAAAATGGGAAAAGGAATTTCTCTCTCAATAAGCAAAGCATAAAAAGTCCATTAATGGAGGTCACAGAAATAGTAAATGTGTATGTTAAGTACATTTTATTTTGTAGACCACAGATGAGCAATTACAACTGACTGACATCAGACCCAGCAGGTGGTACCAGTTTAGAGTGGCAGCCATAAATGTACATGGAACAAGAGGTTTTACAGCTCCCAGCAAACACTTTCGCTCCTCAAAAGGTTTGTGTTAATGTTCTTCATTGCACAGTCATCTTTGGTTGAATCAATACATGTGATCAGCAATGGGTTTAAACAAATAACACAAATAACTCCAAAGACAAATAATTTTGTTTTTTGAAGTAACTACAAAGAATTTAACATTCTACTAATGCTTTGTGTTGCATTAATGCTCCGAATGAAGTTGCTTCCCTTTTACATTAGAAAATATATTGGTAGTAATAATTAAGGCTATTTACTTCAATATGACACAATGAAACATGAAAATAAGATTTTGCTAGGTTGGACAATGCATGCCTATTAACAATGGAATGTTAATCTTGAAGATTAATATTCATGCTGTTGTCTTATTTTATCTGTTGCTTATATTTTATTTATGCATTTCCTTTTAATTATGTGGACTGTGTAAATGTGATTTGTCTTTTTGAAGGTATTTGTTCAGATTGAGCATACTATAATCTGTAATCTGTCAAGTCCCAGTGATTTACATTTATCAAAGTCGGATAGGTGTTGTCTTACCATTTTCTTGCTTATTTTTATTTTTATTTCTAGTCTGTCTTTTACAGTTATATTTTTGGTAGGTTGGGCTGTAGTTTCTTTTTGCGTGAAGACTTAATGCAAAGAATGAGTTAAGCAACTCTTTTCTCTCTACTGCCTGCTCCTTCCTTGCCATCTTCTCTCTTAAGTGGACCTACTGTTTCCTTGACCTTTTTCTTGTTATATGTTGAAAGAAACTTTTTCTTTAAGTCTTTGTTCATTCTGAGCCTTTGCTTTCCTGACTTCATCTTTACAGATTTAGGCTGTCTGCTGATACTCTGCCTGTAATATATTGGGGTTTTTGCTTGTACTGATTCACGTGACTATTTAAACACTGCATTAATGGTTGCTCATTGGTGTGTATGTGTAACGGCTACTGACTAAGCCAGACTTGTCTCCATGACTATCATTGGTAGATTTGGGGCGGGAATGGCTTCCTTCAAATTTATTGGCCGCCGCCTAGTGGCCAACCGTATAAATAGCTGCGCAGCAGCCGCTGTTTCAGTTCTGTTCTGCTTGACTTCAATAAAGCATGTTACTGTCTGGAACCTTTATCTCGCTTATTTCCTACAACGAACCGACTACACAACACTGGCAATGAGGATGGGATGCTGCTTCTTCATAAGAGCCTGAAGTCACTAGTGCGTGAGACCAGCACATTGCCTGGTAGGGACAGCATTCCCCCCCCCACCCCAGTGTGCCTAGCAAGCCATGCTGGAGACCACCCTGCCCTGAGCATCAGTCCAAGGGCCTACAAAGAAGCCAGCAGCACAAGGCAACATGAGACACGAGCCGCGAAGACTTCTCACCATGGCGAAGGTCGGAAAGCTAGAAGAATTCGATGTCACGCATCTGGAGAGATGGTTGTCCTACATTTCGAGGGTGGAGAACTACCTCCGGGCAAATCAAGTCACCAAAGATGGTCTGAAGGCCGCAACACTCCTCTCTGTGTGCGGGCCTGCAACATTCAACATCGCTGAGAACTTGGTTGCACTGGCCCAGCTAGAGTCCATTACGTACACAGATCTGAAGAAATGGCTCAGAGACCATTTTCAACCAAAGCTGTCGGTGATAGTGTGGAGGCATGCCTTCGAACAGCAAGAACAACAACCCGGCAAGACGGCTACATAGTTCATCACGGCATTGAGACAAGTGTTGCATCTTTGTCAGTTCACATACTTGGAAGAAAGTCTTCAAGACCGTCATGTCTGTGGACTCAGTAGTAGAGAACTGCAACAAAAACTTTTCACAAAGGAGACTCTTTCGCTCCAAGAAGCTTTGAAAGAGGTCATGGCGGACAAAGCCACTGGCAGAGCCATGAAGGCATTGCAGCCTGCCAAAAGCACACCACACAGAGAAACCATCCACCATGAGGATGCTGAGCAACGAGAAGATGTCAACTCTGACCACGAAGTTGACAAGATTCAAAGACATAAAGACAAGGAACAGAGACCCACTGACAAGGCAGTTCCCTTCCTTAAACATTTGGGCTGTGGAGGCCGCCATCAACGAGCGGACTGCTGATTCAGTGTCGGGCCTGTGGAAAATCCGGTCACATCATACCCATCCGTAGAGGTTGGCAGAAGGAGCGCCAACTGGACGAGTCATTCAGGAGAGGTACCAGGGCCCCGGGGCAGCATAGAGTAGGGTTCTGCTCCAGCCACAGGAGTGTCTGCCTCACGGGAGCTCACCACCCCCTCAAACAAAAACTTCGACTACAAGTTGAGATGCAAGGCATTCCTTGCAGAATGGAACTGGACACTGGTTCAGCTGTATCCATTATTTCCCTTGAGACTTTCCGGTTCGTGTGCAGCCGCAGCAAGAGATGGGCCAAACTTCGGCCGCCTGATATTATTTTAACAGACTTCCAGAATTTCCAAGTAGCCATCAAGGGCGAGGCCACTTTGGGCGTAAAATTCAAGGGCTTTTCAGGGGCCTTATATGTTATTGTTGTGGAGGGCCAGAGGACAAGCCTCATTGGGCTTGATTGGTTTGATGCACTGGGCATTTAAGTAAACAGGATTCACTGGACACAAGCAGCAAACTTGGCGTCAGTATGTGAGGAATTTGTGGATGTTTTTGACACAAGCTGGGAGAGTACAAGGGCCCTCCGATAGCCTTTAAGCTTGATCCCTCTGTAACGCCAATTAGGGTCAAGCCCCATCGTGTGCCTTTTGCATTAAAAAGCAAAATTGATGCAGAGCTGGACAAGCTGGTCAGTCGGGTACTACAGCCCATAGATGGTGGGGAGTGGGAAACTCCTATTGTTACGCCACTTAAGGCCAACGGGGAGATCAGGATTTGCGCTGATTACAAGTGCACCATTAACCGGGCACTGCAGCAGCATGCGTACACGGTGCCAATCGTTAGTCACATTTTGGCATTGCTGCAAGTGAGTAGCGTGTTTGCTAAGTTAGATTTGGCACAGGCCTATCAGCAGTTACCAGTGGATGAAGCCACAGCAGCCGCACAAACAACTGTGACACATAGGGGGGCTTTTAAGATCAGGTGCCTCCAATTTGGGGTTAGTGTAATCCCAGGAATCTTCCAGGGAGTAATGGAGTATATGCTCAAGGCCGGGAGCTTTCCGAAACCCTCAGGTGTTCCAAACGGTCTTGTAGACCACCAAAATATCTTCAAGATTATGTTAGTAAATAATGTGCGTGTGTACAATCTAGGGGGGAGGGGTGTAATGTATTGGGGTTTTGTACTGATTCACGTGTCTGTTTAAACGCTGCATTAACGGTTGGTTATTGGTGTGTATGTGTAATGGCTACCGACTAAGCCAGATTTGTTCCCTCCAGGACTATCATTGGTAGATTTGGGGCGGGAATGGCTTCCTTCAAATCTATTGGCCACCGCCTAGTGGCCAACCATATAAATAGCTGCACAGCAGCCACTGTTTCAGTTCTGTTCTGCTTGACTTCAATAAAGCATGTTACTGTTTGAACCTTTGTCTCGCTTATTACCTGCAACGAACCGACTACACAACACTGCCTTTGTTATGTGTCCATCTTTCCATGTTTTGAACTTGTCCTTTTTGTCTTTCAGTTTATCAGACAGATCTTTGTGCAAACATGTTGGTTTCTTCTTGGATTTCTTGTTTTTCTTTTTCAGTGATATTGTGCTGGACTGGGCTTTTGTGATAATATTTTTCAGGTTTTCCCATGCATCTTATTTCTATTTCTACAAGTCATTAAAAAGGCCAAGTTTGGAAACCCCTGGACTAGATTATCTCAAGTCCTTTCCATCTCTGTTACTGTTGCAAGCCAACAGTTCTGTAAACCCTTCCCCCATCTCCCTCTGAGTGCCTGGCTGGAGACTCTTAAACTTATTAGTGGCAACTGCAAAAAGTCTTTGCAAAAGGAGAATTCTGCAGCTTGCTTGCAGTGAATTTAGTTCCTGAGCTGAAGGAAACAGCTGATTGTTGGCCAGCAGCAGTGGGAAGGCCTTTCAGTTCAGGCAGAGATCAATTAACAAAGCAGAGGAATAGTAAAACAGATCTTTGTTCATTTAACAATCCATTTGATTTAATTAATAAATTTGATTTTAAAAATTTGTAAAATTGAATCTGATTCATTTGACGAATTTTTTGACTTAGGATCCTAATGGGCAGGCTCCATTAAGTTCATACCTGTACAGGACTACCTGTATTTCTGTAGAGACATAGTGATCTTTTATATATAATGCAACTCTACCTCCTCTTTTGTTAGGTCTATTTCCTTTGAATAGTTTGTATCCTTCCATCAGTATATTCCAGTCATGAGTTTCATCCCACCATGTTTCAGTAATGACAACTATATCATATTTACCTTCATGTTCTACAGTAGTATTTCAAGTTCACCCTGTTCGTTCTCTAAACTTTGAGCTGTCCTCTATAAGTATAGGTCTTGGGTATGTTTCTTATATCCTTTACTTTGTATCTAGGTTTTCCATCCTTTCCATCAATGGAAATTCTCAGTCATCCAGGTCATGGTTTTCCCAGAGGTGCTTTTTTCACAAGGCAACTGGCCTTCTCGTTTTTCTTGAAGACGTTTCACTTCTTATCCAAGAAGCTTCTTCAGCTCTGACTGGATGGTGGGGAATGGCATTTGCCTCGTGAAAAAAGCACCTTTAGGACATCCTTTCCATCACTTTCCGCTTCACTGTGGTTTTACTTTCTTTCTTCTTTCTGCTCTTTACTCCCAACCTCCTTATATTCTTGCTTATTTAGTGATTTTTGCTTGGAATCAGGTTCTAAAGATCTTGAAAATTGGCTCCCCCACCCCCCTCAATTTTAGTTTAAAGCTCTTCTGATAAGACTGGCTTTAATATAACATAATTTTTTAAAAAAACTTCTTGTATACATCCTTTTTAAAACTCTAAACTTTTCTTTAAATTAATACATCTTTTTCTATATCTTTCTCTTAACATAAGTCTTTCAAATACTCTTTAAATAATATTTCACAAACTTTAAGAATTACTAAAGCATTATATATAAAGGAAAAAATATCTTTTCAAACTTTAGATTAAGACTTTCAATTACAAATATCAAACCAATGAAAATCCATCCTAATTCCAACTGACTCATTAAGTTTAAGTCACTCCTTCCAGCTTGTCTTTATGGAGTAAAATCTTTTTCTTCTCTGGAATATTTTTCAAGTAGTTATAAGCTTCTCTTTTGCTCTAGGATTTCTCAACCTTGTTAATGTCCATGAGGAAAAAAACCCTTAAAATCCTTTTAAAAGTTGCATATTTTTTTGGAGCTTTTCTTTCAATTGTGTTGGGAGGGTTATATTTAAACCATCATAATAGAAATTGGTGTCAGGTTTATATTCCAAAATTGCAATTGACTCCTCTGCATTGTCAGCTATTTGTGAAATTGCCTCAATGGTTTGATAACTTTCTATACATACTTGCATCTCTGAAGTAGTTTGAGAAGTTTTTTTCAACATCTTTGGAGCATAGCTGATCTATGAACTGAGGGATTTTATTTAAAGTTTTTCCAAATACATCTCTAATAATTTGCTCCTCCATCTTCTTAACTCCCTCTTTAATCAGAGTAACTATTTTGTAAGTCACTTAAGAATTGCTGCTCAGTCAGGAATCATAAAAATTGGAAACTTTTATTTTATTTTATTTTTACAAATTTTATTGATTTTCTAATATTACATTCACATATTTGAAAAG
Source organism: Daboia siamensis (assembly GCA_024449315.1). Taxonomy (NCBI): domain Eukaryota; kingdom Metazoa; phylum Chordata; class Lepidosauria; order Squamata; family Viperidae; genus Daboia; species Daboia siamensis. The sequence goes on from JAKJMR010016182.1 coordinate 7,990, forward strand.
CAACATGGTAGCTGGGTAATAGTAATTCAATTACATACAGATATCGTTAGTACAGATTTCAAATTGCTACCATAAACATTTCCTCTCTTTTTCCCTTCATATATACTGTCTATTTGTAGATTTAAAGACAAGTTTTATCCTATCAGTCACATAGAAAATAACTTTCTTATATATATCCATAGTTTTTAGTTTACACATATTCTAATTGCTTTAACATACAATCTTTTAGACAATCAATGACTTAATAGATTTTTCAATTTTAATTTGCATTAACATTTAGATTTAATGTTTGATATTTATCATTCCCAAGATTATTAGTATGCTCCCAATTCATCTATCACCATTCCTTACAAAATCTAATATTCAAAATACACATCCCATTTACTTAACTTCTCATCCTCTATGTCAACAAATTAAGGATACAATATGATATCCTTCCTTTTTGCTAATTTACAGTTGTTGTTGTTTTAAGTAGTAATCAAAATTCTTTTTATTTCAATATTTAATACTTCCTCTCTTCTGCCTTATATCTGCTATCTCTTGCTTAAAATGATAATTTTTGTTTTTAACATTCCATATAGACCTATTTATTACTTTCAACAATAGGTTTTTAGCTTGTCTACATTATTCACCTTTACATGACTTTTATGCATAAATCAATATTCAAATTAGCTATTAATATTTATACTGCTAAATTTTAATGACCAATTTTTTTTATCTCAGTTCATAACAGTGTCTTGTGTTCAACATACACATCTTAACTATTTAAATACATTCTGTTTCAGATTTCAATAAGATGGTCAAAACTCCATTCTTCTTGAGTCTTATTCTGGCTTTTTTCCTTTGCCAAATCATCTTCCGTGTCCTTGTTTTTGGGTCATCGAACCAATCTCCTTGTAACATCATGTATATTAATTGATATTGGCACAACCATCTGATTGCCATTTTTTTGAGAGGACTTGTAGGTCTAGTGGGTCGTCTTTCTTCCATATCGATGTAGTTGTTCTGAATTGTTTGTCTTCTCATCCAACTGTTCTTTTTCTAGATTAGGGGTAAGCAACCTTGGCTCTTTTATGATTCGTGGACTTCAACTCCCAGAATTCCTGAGCCAGCCATGCTGAGGGGAAAGGGAGAAGTTTCCAAGCTGAGCCATGCTGGCTCAGGAATTCTGGGAGTTGAAGTCCACGAGTCATAAAAGAGCCAAGGTTGCCTACACCTGTTCTATATCCTCTAGTTCCTTCTGAGTTGTATAAAAAACCTTTTCCTTTTTCCAAGTTGTCAATGTCTTTTCTGGATTTTCAAATATCAATATTTGTTTAATAGTAGATTCTTCTGTCATTGTACTTGAATGTTTCATTTTTTCTATTGTATTTTGTGTAGATGATTCTTTAGTTGTGGTCAAAGTTTGGGCTTTCATATCTGGGCTGTCTTCTTGTTCCTTCACATAGCCTCTTAGTATTTCATTGGTTGTGTTAAGAATTTGGATTAGTGTTTTCAACATAGCAAGAGTTTGTTGATCTTCCTCTGTAAATATATTTTTTTCATGGTCTTCTTCCATATTGGTATTTTAAACTAAAGGCTTTACACTTGGAAAATCCAAAAGAATCCAGGTTTCAAACAGAAGTAGACAATGAAAAATAGGAAATAAAAAATCTTTCAATCCATATCCTTTGAGAAATAAAGTTCCAATTGGGATTCAGTTACTTTTTCAACGTCTAAATCACCCCTGGGTGTTTAGTCGCTGCTCTTTCTGGAGGGAGGGCAAAAGTTCCCCTTCCCTCACCGTAGAAGGGAGCATGCTTAGCAGCTTAAAGAGGTACAGAAAGTAATTTAGGGTGTAAAAAGAGGTAGTTATCACCCAGTCTCTCCCGCACTGCTTTAAGAGTTGTCTGGTGGAAAATGTGACTTTGGCTGTTCACAGCCTAGGGATGAGCCATAATGGCCGGTCCTTTCATCCACTGGTTTGGAGGGATCTCCAGGTCTAAGGGGAGAGTTGCAGCTCTCCCGCCATCCAGCGAGCACCCCTCCTTTCTGGTCACCTCTTCGGGGCAACTTTTGGCCCCTTTCAGGGGCCCCCAGAAATGCAAAACTGGATGGGGGAGAGACAGCAAGTCTCTCAGCCATCCGCAGCAGCTGCATGACAAACCGGAAGCCCAAAAATTGGAAAGTTTTAGCCAATCACAGCAAAGACCAAGCTACAAATTACTAAAAATAATAAACTAGAATCACAATTTTCTGTCCTTATATTTCTCCAACATTTTTTAAAAAAAGATACTCCTTATTTTAGCTTGTCTTCAGTAGTCTTCTTTCTTGTTGTTTAACAGATTTCCTTTATCTTATTTTTATCTTTATCAGAATGAATTATATTGAAGGGGAGAAATTAATATATTTATCTTTACTTTTGCAAGTCTTGATTTTGTCCCTAGTTTTCATTGCCATACTTCATTTTCTTTAAATTTAGTCAATCACAGGATTCTTAGACATTTGTTGAAAATGTATGATAGTAGTACATTTGTTCATTCACAACATAAAATAAATTTACTAACAATTAGTAGTCAGTCACAACTCCATGGGTGTGTGGGGTTGTGTATTGTCTCTAGAAAGACTCTGAACATTGTCAAGGATGCTGCTTAGCAAAATTACAAATATTATGATAAAAACTTTAGGAGCTTTATTTTTATAAGATCAGGAGAATGTTAAAGATAAAATTGCATACATAGGCATGCATACAACTTGAGAGCTGGATTTAATCATACTGAATCTCAACAAAAATAAATATATGAAAGAGATTGATATTAATTGCTTTTTGTTTACTTATTTGAATTAATATGTAGAATCTGATTCTAGTTTGGCAGGCACAGCTACATGCTGAGCATTGTATGTAATGCTACAATGATTCCTGTTATTATTACCAAGGCTAAGATTTCCTTTCCTTTCTGATTCTAACAGCCTGGAAACTTCTCTTGAAAGTTAAAAATAGTTCCTTCAGAGAAATTTTGGAGAAAAACAAAATATTGTTTTTATAGAAAATCCTCATCCTCATAAGTATTTAATTTCTAAGAGGCATCACCATCCATCTGCTTTTCCTAAATAAAAAAATATAAAAAGTTACATAGATTTTTGTCTATTTAAATTTTATTTCTGGCATATTTGCTACAAATCTTTCTAAAAATTTTAAATCCATGATTACCATTTAGGCTAAATGTTAAATTAACATTCGATAATTATAATCTTCTTGATATTTTAAGCACTGATGACTTTATTAAATAGCTAATACATTAGAGTATATACATGTTCATATAGCAAGGTTTCTGAAACATATGCCTTTATGATCTTCTCATTACTTATTTGCAGTGAAATAAATCACAAAAACAATTTTTCCTCTGGTGTACAAATTTCATCCAGTGGTTTCTCATGTTAAGGGAATCCACCAGCATGAGTTGTACAGTTACTTATCAAACATAGTTTATGTTATGCTTGATTAAGAATTTGACTGAGAAAAATGTAAAACTTACTTTAATAAATCTGATGAAAGAGAAGTTCCCTGTGGATGGGTTCCAAAAACTCAGAAGACTAAATCTCTGCTCCCGATGACTGACCTACATTGGATCCTGCATAATTTAATAGATCTGAACTTTATAGCTTGTTCTTGTGGCTCTAAGGCTAGACTTGCTAGATAAGAAGATTGCATCTTAGGACCTGGAATAATTGCTAATAAAGTTTGAAGAGATATGTAAGGTCTTTTTTTTAAGGAAAGTGTCAAAACTAGTCTAAATGGTGGCATATGAAAAGTTATGTACCCACTTATTCATTATCCCCCAAGTAAAGAATGATTCGGGGCTATATTGCAAGAAATCTAAACTAAACATTATAATTATATGCATAGTTCTAAAGAGCAATGTAACAGTTTATTTGGACTGCTCTATAGCAATACATTTAAACTAATAATAGTTTTATTGCATTGCCAATGTAAATGAAATTATTTTTCTCTCATTTTATATTTCATGCATGTCTTCCAAAATCTAAAATGTAAAAACTTGGGTAGAAAAATACATATAGACAGTATAACCTTTGTGTAATTTCTTTAACATATGAATCATATTTTTAAAAGATAGTTTAATAATTTATATAAAAATATTTTCTGAAAAGGCAAGTCTAGGAATTTAGAAAATCTCTGTTCAGTGTTTTCTGTTATGATATTTAAATCCTTGTCTTCTGATATCCTTTTGATTATTTACTAAGGAGTCTAAGAGCCATGCTAGATCAGACCAGAATTTTGTACATGGTTTCTGGCCAATGGAAAGCAAAGCATGAGTGTAGTCTTTCTCTCCCATGTAAGAGCTACAGGACATGCTATTTAAAGATGTGTTGTTGTCATGACTGAAAGCTCTTGGCAGCCTTAGATGCCATGATTTTGCCTAATCTTTTGTTAAGCTAACTGGCACAATTAGTGAAGAACATAGCACGTTCTTTAGAATAGTTTTATCCCTTTGCAATTTATCCATCTCATGAACTGTGCAGCATTATGCACTTACTTGCACTAAGTCATGATTTCTACTTTGATCTTATGTAGACATTCTGTTTCTGTACCACAAGCATTTATTTGAAACACTTGTCATAAAGGGCAAATGCGTTTCTGTCCAAAGCCTTTGGAACATGTTGATATTGATTATGAAGAAATAATTCATTTCTACAAAGCTATCCCCCACCTCCCATCAGATCCATCAACTCCACCTGCTCCATCCAATCTCACGATTGCCAACACTACAGTAAACAGTGATGGAAGTATAAACATAAGGATTATTTGGGATGTCCCAGAGGAACCTGACATTCCAGTCCATCATTACAAAATCTTTTGGAGCTGGACTGTGAGAAGCAAGGCTCTTGTCCAAGCAAAAAAGAAGAGAAGGAAGACTACAGATGGAGTAAGTAAAAAAGGAAATAGAATGAGATACTAAAAATATGTCTCAATTGTTTCTGTCTAGTACGTTTGATTTTGTTTAGGCTAAGGCCTTCCAGTCTCTGAACAGCATTTTGAGGAACACTTTGTAAAAGAGGATAGGGGTAATGGGCACTTAAAATATTTTAGAAGTTCATGGCAGAAGGACAAACATTGAATGAATTACATTATATTATTTAAATTACTTCCTTGCTAAATTGCTAAAGTGATTTTATTCAGACAGGAATTCAAAGTTTAATAGACTGCTGCTGATTTTTCTTGCTGTTTTTTATATTTTGAGGAGGATTATTTTAGGGCACTAGGCTTTATAATGTCCTATTGTACAAATTGTTTATATATTTCATGTTTTTATTATGTAGAGTCTGGTAAAATTCAGAATGCTAATGCTAATGCTAATGCTAATAATAATAATAATAATAATAATAATAATAATAATAATAATAATA
>JAKJMR010016189.1:0-45030 GCA_024449315.1 Daboia siamensis
GGGTACAGACCGACATGGGAAACAAACTGGTAAGCGAATTGCAGAAAAAACAACCTTCATACAACAGCCAAAAATCTAGTGCGGGCAAGATTAGTTGGATCGGGAGTGGGACCTTATGAAGACTTCTGAAACCCTTTGTTCCCACTGGATGATGCCCTACCTGTCTGCTGTTTCTCCTGGGGATTTTTTTTGGTAGGTTTTGGAAATAAATATCCGCACTGGAAAGTATTCATAAGGTTTCCAGGGGCACTCCAGACCACAAAGAAGCCTGCTTCATTGGAACACTGGGTGTCAAATACCCTGGACTCCTTGGAAAATTTATTTCCTGAAACCACTCAAACCCTTCCCCCCCCCAAGTAATGTCATGGCCCCAAAAGAAATATTTCAGAATTCTTCAGAATATTCCATGCCCGGATCAACAATTCTGCGCAACCCTAATGATCCTATCATCTCAGCTAACATTGGAGTAAAGCAAAGAGGTCTGTTGTATCCTAAATCTGCTTCTAGACAAAGAATTTTAGTGCGCAGTTGCCGTAAAGAATTGATGGAAGGCGCAGATGATATTGCTTTCCATTAGCCATTAAAATCAAGAGTGATTCTGGGAACAAAATGACATGCAAGCAAGACTTAATGTGTGGCTGATGACAGTCAGTTCTCCCAAGTAAACCTGACTGGAAACAGGATTAATTAATTAAGTCTACTTTATTGTAAGGCTACATTAACAGAGGCTTGCAAGTCTGAAGTTACAAACTTCCCACAACCACTTTTTACTGTTTGATCCATTAGGGCAGGTCTTTATTTTCTGTTCTTTTTGACCGTTAAGCTACTGGGGCTTCCTGCCTCCCTTCCCTAATTATTTCATAGGCAGCATCTCTTCCCCTCTTATCCCAGAACATTCATATATTCCATTAGTTAGTCACTTTCAAAAGTTAGTGAAGCAGGGCTTTTTCTAATACCTGTCCTGGTTCTTCTTCAGCAGCACTTGTCCTTTGGTATAACTTCATTTTTAATCATGTTTTCTTGCAAATAAAGGTTTGATGCATCATGTATTAGTTTGAATTTTCCTGGATCCTTCCTAGATGTCCTTCTACAACTAGGTTTCCCATCAACAGCTGGACAATGGAATCCAGATAGAATCTCATTCAGGACTGAGTATCTGTTTTGATTTTCTTGGCTGTTAAGGACTTCACATGGATAGGGCTTCACTTGTTTGCGCAGCCCAGTTTCCGGCATGCCCCAGACCGGTGCCAGTCCACAGATCAGGGATTGGGGACCCATGTGTTAAGGAAATCGCTGTTGCTTGATGTTACCTAGGTTTTTAGATTTTCTTTTCCACTACGAACTTCTTTTATCCTTTGCCTGTTCTTTTTTTCCCAGGGATCACCCCAACTGACAATGGAGCAGAGTTTGTGAGCTATTCTGAACACCCTCGGCCGTCTCTCTGAGAAAAATCATGGCACATTTGTTAATTGGGAAGGGAATCTTATTCCTTGGTGAGACAACCAAGAATCTGCTCCCTGCATTGCAGGAAAACGGTTTCATCGAAGGCAATGCAACTTTCCGTCTTCAGTGCACACTATATCTCAGTCTGGCGCATGTGCTCCAACTCTCCCTTTCTGTTGTTACTCTGTCTGGTGCCCAGTCAGGGTATTTCACACCCTGTTTGGTCTGATCTGATCTGTTCAGAAACCTCTGGGCACCACTGGCAAAAGTCTGCCAAAGCCTCCACTTCTGTCCTGCAAGCTGAAAATAATTATTTTCCAGACCTCTGGAATCTAAACCACACTGATGCACAATTCCTGACTTAATTGCAATTGGGAATAATATTCTAGAAAAAGAGTACAAATGCCAGGGTGAACTGAGTTCATTGGAGTGAGCTAGTGGGGCTACAACCTCAAGATGGTTTAAAATTTGACCCATGCAAAAGGCATCTTTGCTGTCATGCTGACCTGCTCTTTTGACGCAAAAGCTACAGTCTGTTCAAAAAAATGTATAGAAAGACCGTCATTTCTGTATCAATTTTCAATGCAATATAATAAACCTTTAATGCAGACATATTAAATTCGTGACGTCACATGACATCGCATGATGTATCGGAATTTTTTCCCCATTGCTGGCAATAGGGTGGGTGCGGTTTCCTCATGACGTGTCTGGCCTGCAGCCCGCGGTTAGACACCCCTACTTTAATGTATTCTGAAGAATTAGTTCCTTAAAGATTTTTTTTTTTTTGGTACAGAAATGCCATCTAATACTCTATTGACAAATGTATTTAATCAATTCTATTTCTTTCTTCAAAATAATCATTTTGGCTTAGAGCAAAAGAGAGCCAACATATATTTTTTGGTATCTACCTTTCTTGCAATGAACTAATTCCTATTTTGTAACGTACTGAAGGAGGAGAACATCTTGATAACAAAAACTGTTTTAATTAACATGATGCTAATTACACACTCAGGGGTATTTGTTATTCATTTACATTCATGCAGAGTGTCATGCTTCTGACAGATGAATCTCTTCAAAACAACTTCGAGGCATTGTTTTCCTTAAAGAATCTTTTATTCGAGAAACAAAATATCGGAACTACATAGTTGAAGCCAAAAACTGAGTTCCCCTCCCTTGGGACAAAACAGCAAAGCACAATTCCCTCCTCCAATTAACAGTCATAAATCACATTCCCCAATTAACTTGAAGTGGGATTTCTCCCCAGCTCTCCAAATCTCTATCAACTCTGGAACTACAGTAATAACCTTGGGTTCCCACGGCTGAGTTACCTGCACAACAATATAATCTGGAGGGTTTAGCTGCTTAAAGAGGCACACCAAACAAATAGAGAATGTTCAAGAGAACATCTTGATAATATTTTTTTCATACTTGTAAATGTCTACAATATTAATTACACAAACATGTCTATTTATTGACACATGCCGATTCTATGAAATTGCAGAGAGCAACCTTTTTGTTCTCTCATTAAAAAAAAGAGTATCAATCATAGTAAAGAGCAACAACAATCACTGGCCACTACGCATTCCAACTTAATAAAGGTACAAGCTTAAACAATACTCACAACATCAGATTTCCCTTCCAAATCTGCATACACAATTGGTTTTAGCTCTATGTGTCTATGCCTGCTCTGAATACATAGACATGTTTGAATTGATCTTCCATCCTTTGAACTACTAGAAATAGAGGTGAAAAGAGGTGAACCAAGAATCACTGTGATTGGGCCAAAAGGGACTGAAGAAAGGGACTAAGAGATTAAAGAAAACACGCTCAAGCACTTTGGATGCAGAGGGTCTTTTAAAATTCTACTTAATTTTAATTTTCACCTAGCCTCATCCTGCATACAGGTACATGAAGTTGTGAACACATTTCCTGGGCTTCTATAAGTTACTGACTGACAATACCTTTTGACAACATTAAGTGTGGTGTCTACCAAGTCCATCTCTAAGAAGAAGGCTGAAGACATGACATTAGGGTGATTCTGGCAATGTCTTGGGCTTGGTTTCAGCAGTATTTTTGTGCTGGTTTTTCAGAATCCCTGCCTAAGCTTATCTTGGGGTATTTTGAAATTTAACAGAATGAAAACAACAGTGGCATTCTTGGATAACGGTGAAGTAGGTGATGTCTATTCAGCTCAGTGTGGGAGTCTCAAAATTGCACTGCAGGCAAGACACATGTTCTTGTGATTGTTGATGCAACTTGCAACGTTATTGCTCGCTGGAAGTAATTCTGGCAGCTGCAAACCACAGTTCCAACTTCCAGAATTACACTTCTACCTAAATACACAAACCAATAATGAAATAATACACTTAAGAAGGGACAATGTGAAAGTCTTTCTTTCTCAGCATACCCTTTTTGTACCGGAATCAAACTCCTCCCATGGAAATCTATTAAAGAAAAGTTACATAGAATAAAACTTTACATACTTTGTGAAAGATCTCACATTCCGTTTTAAAACAGGATAACAGGATAACAGAGGTCTTCTAGTCCAACTCCCAGCTCAAGCAGGAGACCCTATGTAATTTCAGACAAATGGCTGTCCAGTCTCTTCTTAAAAACCTCCAGTGTTGGAGCCCCAGCAACCTCTGTAGGCAAGCTATTCCACTGGTTAATTGCTGTGTCAGGAAATTTCTCCTTAGGATCTCTCTGTTAAGCTTCCATTCATGTCTATGAGATTCTCAATCATCTGGGTCATGGTTGTCCCAAGGTGCTATTTCAAGAGGCAACTGGACTTCCTTACAGCTGGAAGGGACCTTGGAGGTCTTCTAGTCCAGCCCCCTGCTCAAGCAGGAGAACCTATGTCATCCCAGACAGGTGATTGTCCAGCCTCTTCTTAAAAATTTCCAGTGATGGAGTGCCCAAAAATAAGAGTAACAACAATTGCTTGCTTTTCATCCAAGAAGCTTCTTCAGCCCTTATATTCTTCAGAATATAAATCCTTCCATTCCCCACCATCCAGTCAGACCTGAAGAAGCTTCTTGGATGAGAAATGAAACGTCTCCAAAGAAAAAAAGAAAGTCTAGTTGCCTCTTGAAAAAGCACCTTTGGGGCTCCCATCCATGATTTCCCTGTTACCCTTTGTCCTTTTCCTTAAAGCAGGGGTCTTCAAACTTGGCCCTTTTATGACTTCTGGACTTCAACTCCCAGAATTCCTCAGCCAGCCAGCATGGGATCAGGAGATGGCCGGATACTGTAATAGTTAAAAATCGGATCGCGACCACGTGCCTGTGGGGAATGCTCACAAGCGCTGTGGCTTCCAAGACGGGTCGTAAATCATCTTCCCCCCCCCCCCCACCCCAGCATTGTCGTAATTTTGAATATTCCTGTTGTCTGTCTTCGTCTCTATTTGGTTACTTCTGATTATTATTGTTGTTGTTATTGTTATTATTACAAGTTTGCCTCTTTTTCTTGGAAAACAATATTGTAAGTGTCTTGGCTTGCTTCACTGTGTGATATGTTGTATATAACCTCTGTTTTCTGAAGTTGGGCGCCTTGTTATTATCTCTGTTTTCTTTCCGTTGATTTTCTACAGGCAGTCCTCCACTTATAACAGTTCGTTTAGTGACAAAAGCTACAACAGCACTGGAAAAAAGTGACTGTTGCAGCATCCCCATGGTCACGTGATCAAAATTCAGACCCTTAGCCACTGACTCATATTTATGACGGCTGCAGTGTCCCAGGGCCATGGGATCACTTTTTGTGACAAGTAAAGTCAGTGGGGAATCTAGATTCGCTTAACAACCATGTTATTAACAAGTACAGTGATTCACTTAACAACAGTGGCATGAAAGGTTGTAAAATGGGGCAAAACTAACTTAACAGATGTCTTGCTTAGCAAGAGAAATTTTGGGCTTAACTGTGGTCCTAAGTCGAGGGCTATCTGTATTAAGAAAAACAGCCAAACTCTGGTTTTCTTCACCAACTGATATACAGATCTTCGTGATTTCATAATTCTTAGTACTAATAATCTGTGCAAGAGTCCCTGTTTTTCAGTTTTGATCCTAATGTTTATTTTTTTTCTGATCCTGTTGACCAAGACTTTGAGCGCAATTCCAAATAGCAATGGAAAGAGTACCACACCTTTGCCTTGAGGCTTTGCCAATTGAAAAGGTTACAGAAAATGTTTGGCTTCGATTGCTGGTATCTGAGCAGGAACTCGGCATGTTCCAACATTAATGAGCAAATGGGCACAGTAGATTCCTAATCTTTCGAACGCCTTTTTAAAATTATTTCATGACATCCGATCAACCCAAACCTTAGTAAAGGTAGTCCCTGACGTACAACCACAACTGAGTCCACATATGTCAGTGAAACATTTGTGTGAATTTTGCTGCATTTTTTTCTTGCTGCATTTGTTGAGTCAGTCATGGCAGTTGTTAAGCTAGTAACCTGGTTGTTAAGTAAATCGGGCTTCCCCGTTGACTTTGCTTGTCAGAAGGTTGCAAAAGGATGTCACGTGACTCTGGGACACTGCCAGTGTTGTAAATACAAACCAATTGCCAAGCATCTGAATTTGGATCACATGACCATGGGGATGCTACCATGGTTGTAAGTGTGAAAAACTGCCATAAGTCACTTTTTTCAGTGCCGTTGTAACCTCAAACGGCCACTAAATGAACTGTCGTAAGTCGAGGACTACCTGTAAGTGGTTTACCTATGTAAATTGTGTGATGTAACCTTGAAAGAAAAGAAAAAAGAGAAGAAAAATATGATATCAGAAGAAATAGTAAATGACAACAGGGATAGGATAGGCAGCCTTTTTCATGACCTGAGGGAGATAAAGAGAAACTGATTTGGGTCAAGAAAAAAACATAATTTGATCCCATTTAGTTAGATTTTAAAACATTACTCTGATGATGTCTTCTAACTTCTCTGTTCGGTTTCTCAAAATTATATGTTATCAACAAATTTTGGAGTGTTAAGTCTCAGCAAATAAATATAATTTTAAGCGCTTTTGCAAAGTTTTACAAAGTTTGAAGTATTTTATTTCATATTATGTGTTATCCGTTTATTAAATTTCCATTATTGTTCTATTAGAAAAGGATGGTTAAGATATACAAAGACGCACTAAAAAGAAAGCACTGAAAAATGTTTTGTTATGGTTGTTATGGTTGTTCCAAAGGTGCAACTTTCTGGGGTTTTGTGTTTGTTTTGAAACAAACATTTCACTTTTCATTCAAGAAGCTGCAGCTCCAAGAACTGAAGAAAGTTCTTCGATGAAAAGTGTAATGTTTTCAAAGAAAAAAAAAAGTAGAGTGGCCTTTTGGGAAAAAAAACCCTTTGGGAACAAGGAGCTATAACGTTGCAAGTTCTATCAAAATCGCAACTTGTTTTTAATTACAATGACAACTGCTAAGATGAATAATCCGATTAGGTAAAGGTTACCACCCATGTTGAAGAGACGTTATCCAAGAAAAAAATTTAAGTAGCTCTTTTGCTTCTATGATGTTCCGAAATAGTCCAAGGCATACTTTTTCTTTTCTTGCGCAGGAATGCTACTGCTGGAGCCAACACCCAAGAAATTAGCAGAATCATCACAACATCAGCACCAGAAGATAGTCGTGGTAGACCCTCTACTCATTGTATGCCAATGTTAGTATGAGTCGGAAGCCAGGCAGTGACCCCAACACAGCAGCCTTCTTCTGCTTCTCAATAGTGCCTTAGAGAAACTCAGAAAAGGTCTGTACATCTGCGTGCCCCTAAGTTCAGGATAACTGAGGCCATGTGAAAATAATTTTTAATCTTCTGCTTCCAACTTGCCCGGACACGTTTTCTTCACTTAGTTCCCAGAGACGCACCCAGAGGGATTTTTTTTTCATCTCTTTTCACCTCTTCTTCTATAAGGTCAAAAAAATGAAGATCAACTCAGATATTGCTAAGCGATACCAACAGGTATGAACACATAGAACTAACACCAATCATGTGTTTATATTTGATATTGTGAGTCTTGTGTTGTCTCAACAAGGGAGGCGATTCCCTTTTCAACCGAGAAATCTGCCATAGTCTCTTTCAAAGAGATGGCCAAGCTTGCACCAGAAAGACAGTGCAGAGAGTGGTGAGGATGGCAGAAAAGATCATTGGCTGTGTCCTCCCTTCCATCCAGGACATAGCACATAAGCGTTGCTTGAGCAGGGTCCGCAAGATTGTCTAGGACACTACACATCCTCTTCACGATCCATTTTCCTTGTTACCTTCCAGGAGGGGGCTTCGTGGTATCCGAAGCAGAACATCCAGATTCAGTCGCAGTTTTGTTCCATACAGTATCAACCTTGTGAACTCTCAAGCTTCCTCTTTCCGCTAGGTATTCAAGATGGACAGTGATTAATATTCATATGTTATTTATAATATAAGGATGTAAGTTGATACATATGTTGCATATAGCACATTCAGATGTGTGTTACTGTTACGTATGTGTACACTTTTGAGAGCAAGCAACAAAACTTCATTTTTAACATGTGCCAATGTGCACATGTTATCTATCTAGTAGCTTTGGCCACCTAATGAGAAGGAAGGACTCACTGGAGAAGAGCCCAATGCTGGGAAAGATTGAGGGCAAGAGAAGAAGGGGACGACAGAGAATGGGGTGGCTGGATGGAGTCACTGAAGCAGGAGGCGTGAGCCTAAATGGACTCCAGAAGATGGTAGAAGACAAGAAGGCCTGGAGGAACATTGTCCACGGGGTCACGATGGGTCGGACACGACTTCGCAACTAACAACATCTAGTAGCTTGCAAACTGTGGTCCATTGTCAGTGGGGGTGTTCCCTGGCAAAAGAATAGGCAAGGGGTAAAGAAAACAGTGAAAAAAAAGTCTAAAATCTAAGGTAACATCAACTTGGTTTTAGAAAGGAAAGTTCTGTTTATTAATTTCTGAGATGACCAACTAGAATACGGCTTCCGTGTCACCCTCATAGTTAACGGAACCATTACTGACCCACTTGGTCCAATTTTAGGCCATTTCTCACTGCATCATAAAGAATCTCTTGGAGTTTACAAAAATCCAATTGGCTCAATTTCACTTGACCATTTTGTAGTTGTATTCTACAAACACGTTCCTCGTGTTCAACCCAAGTTCTAGAGTTGTAGATAGTTCTTGCTTTTTAATTCCTAGTCCAACCAATTTTGTTCTGGTTTTTTTTTTCCTGCTGTATAAAGTTTGGGGTTTTTTCCCCCCTCCAATTTGCTTACCATTACAGGTGGTCCGTGACTTACGACCGCGATTAAGCCCCAAATTACTGTTGCCAAGTGAAACATTTGTTAAGTGAATTTTGCCCCATTTTAATGATCTTTCTTGCCACCTTAAGTGAATCCCTGCAATTATTTAGTTAGCCACACGGTTGCTAAGTGAATCTGGCTTCCCCACTGACTTTGCTTGTAAGGAGGTCGCAAAAAGGGACCACATGACCCCGGGGCACTGCAGCCGTCGTAAACACAAGTCAGTTGTCAAGCATTCAAATTTTGATCACGGGACTACGGGGATGCCACAACTGTTGTAAGTGTGCAAAACGGTCATAAGTCACTTTTTTTCAGTGCCATGATAACTTTGAACGCTCAGTAAATGAACTCTTGTAAGTTGAGGACTACCTGTGTACTTCCCATGTCAGTCTGCACTGATCCAGGATGCCCCACAATTCACAAAGTCTCCTGTTTGGCAGGCTGCATTGGCTGGCATTCAGTGAGCATATTCAGAGCAGACTGGCAGACAGAGATGCGTGGAGAAGAAAAGAGATGGATGATCTGAGTGAAGTGTCTTTTGTAGCTGAAGGGCTGGCTTGAGCAATAAATTGAACACCGAGGCCGGCAGAGCAGAACGCTCATGTTTTATATTGGTAGGAATGTGCTTCATATCGTCTCTTAATCTCTTCCAAGTTAATTCACTTCCTCTCTCCCCAGCCCCTGTTGGCTGTGATTCTGGGTGGAAAATATCTGTTCAAAACCTTGCTAAATCTATTCAATGAAGGTTCTAATGTCTTTATTTGGAGAAAGATGTTCTGGAGGGTCCCTCAAACCTTGTGTTCGATAGCACACCTGGAGGTACCACAACGCTCCCAATCACCTGCCTCTGATCTGATCTGGAAGCCGAAGAAGCATCAGCCAACTGCCTGTTAGCAGTTTGGAAGGGATGAAGGATGGAAGGTAACCAGTTAATATATTATACTTTCTAACCTTAAAGACCCCTTCATGGATTACTGCCTTGTCGTGGCGAAGGGGCTTGCGTAATTCAATGAAGCTATGAGCTATGCCGTGCAGGGCCACCCAAGAATAACAGGCAAGTTTGGCCTTGGAGTGCAAAATGAAGCAGGGCACAGGCTGATAGAATTCTGTCAAGAGAATACGATGGTGATAGCAAACACTCTTTTCCAACAACCCAAGAGACGGCTCTACACATGGACATCACCAGATGGTCAACACAGAAATCAGATTGACTATATGCTCTGCAGCCAAAGATGGAGAAGCTCTATACAGTCAGTAAAAACAAGACCAGGAGCTGACTGTGGCTCAGACCATGAGCTTCTCCTTCCAAAGTTTAGGCTTAAACTGAAGAAAGTAGGAAAAAGCACTAGGCCACTCAGGTATGAATTAAATCATATCCCTGTTGAATATACAGTAGAGGTGACAAATAGATTTAAGGAATTAGATCTGATAGACAGAGTGCCTGAAGAACTATGGACAGAGGTTCGCAACATTGTACAACAGGTAGCAACCAAAACTATCCCAAAGAAAAAGAAATGCAAGAAAGCAAAATAGCTGTCTGAGGAAGCTTTGCAAATAGCTGAGGAAAGGAGGGAAGCGAAAGGCAAGGGAAAAAAAGAAAGATATGCCCAATTGAATGCAGAATTCCAGAGAAAACAATAGAATAGGGAGGACCAGAGATCTTTTCAAGAAAATTGGAGAGATGAAGGGAACGTTTCATGCAAAAATGGGCATGACAAAGGACCAAAATGGCAGGGACCTAACAGAGGCAGAAGAGATTAAGAAGAGGTGGCAAAATTACACAGAAGAACTATACAAGAATGAGCTTAACGTCCCTGATAATCACAATGAGGTGGTCACTGACCTCGAACCAGACATCCTAGAATGTGAAGTGAAGTGGGCCTTAGAAAAGCTGAGCAACAACAAAGCTAGTGGAGGTGACAGTATTCCAGCTGAGCTATTCAAAATCTTAAATGACAATGCAGTAAAAGTGCTACACTCAATTTGCCAGCAAATTTGGAAAACTCAACAGTGGCCACAGGATTGGAAAAGATCAGTTTACATTCCAATTCCAAAGAAAGACAGTGCCAAAGAATGTTCAAACTATCGCACCATTGCACTCATTTCTCATGCTAGTAAAGTCATGCTTAAAATCCTACAAGCTAGACTTCAGCAGTATGTGGATCGAGAACTACCAGAAGTACAGGCAGGATTTAAAAGAGGCAGAGGAACTAGAGATCAAATTGCCAACATATGCTGGATCATGGAGAAAGCTAGAGAGTACCAGAAAAACATCTACTTCTGCTTCATTGACTATGCTAAAGCCTTTGATTGTGTGGATCATAAAAAACTGTGGCAAGTTCTTAAAGAGATGGGAGTACCAGACCATCTTATTTGTTTCTTGAGAAACCTATATGCGGGTCAAGAAGCAACAGTGAGAACTGGACACGGAACCACTGATTGGTTCAAAATTTGGAAAGGAGTCCGGCAAGGCTGTATACTGTCGCCCTGCCTATTTAACTTATATGCAGAGCACATCATGAGAAAGGCAGGGCTAGATGAATCAAAAGTTGGAATTAAGATTGCTGGAAGAAATATCAACAACCTTAGATACGCAGATGATACCACTCTAATGGCAGAAAGTGAAGAAGAACTAAAGAGCCTCTTGTTGCGGGTGAAGAAGGAGAGTGCAAAACTTGGGTTGAAACTTAACATTAAGAAAACCAGGATCATGGCATCTGGCCCTCTCAATTCCTGGCAAATAGATGGGGAAGAAATGGAGGTAGTGACAGATTTTATTTTCCTGGGCTCCAAGATCACTGCAGATGGGGACTGTAGCCAAGAAATTAAAAGACGCTTGCTCCTCGGGAGGAAAGCCATGGCAAATCTAGACAGCACACTAAAAAGCAGAGACATCACCCTGTCAACAAAAGTACGTATAGTCAAGGCTATGGTCTTCCCAGTTGCAATGTATGGCAGTGAAAGTTGGACCATAAAAAAGGCTGAGCACCAAAGAATTGAGGCCTTTGAACTATGGTGCTGGAGAAGACTCCTGCCAGTCCCTTGGACTGCAAGGCGATCAAACCGGTCAGTCCTAGAGGAGATCAATCCTGACTGCTCTTTAGAAGGCCAGATCCTGAAGCTAAAACTCAAATACTTTGGCCACCTAATGAGAAAGAAGGACTCACTGGAGAAGAGCCTCATGCTGGGAAAGATCGAGGGCAATAGAAGAAGGGGACGACAGAGAATGAGGTGGCTGGATGGAGTCACTGAAGCAGTAGGCGTGAGCTTAGATGGACTCCAGAAGATGGTAGAGGACAGGAAGGCCTGGAGGAATGTTGTCCATAGGGTCGCGATGGGTCGGACATGACTTCACAGCTAACAACAACAACAACAACAACAACAACAACAAACCTTAAAGATATAGATAGCACATACTGAGTTATTTGTAAAAACAATAAAAGCAGGATACCAATAAATACTGTCTTCTGTCAGTCTTCTGTAAGGAAAGCTGAAACAGGTACCGCTCAACCATTCTCAGGGAGAAGGCCTCCCCAAATGGATCCAACTTACAACTTGGTTTCCATCAATAACACCTTTCCATTCTTACTATATCCAAATATAGTAAGTACCAATTTGTGTGCTAAGAGCCAGATCAAACTTTAGTGTTAATGGTTCATGGAGGTCCCACCCTTTATTAATTCCCATCTGGTTGCAGCTGTTCCACCAGGGTCCTGCAGAAAGAGAAGAGATGAGAAATTGGGCCACTCCATGGAGTTAGCGTGGAGTTATTGGTTTGGTCTCACCACCTGAATTCCTTTCTACTTCAACTGATGGAAACAAGCTTTGAAAGGAGGAGTAATATTAAGAAACAGGTCTTTTCGCTTTTTCTCACTTGACCCCACAATCCTTCTTTTGTGTAGCAAAGCCGTTTCTGACATATCTTCCAATCCACCTGTCTGTGTCTCTGAGAATAGATATTGTTTTAAATCCATAAAGCATTGAACATTGAGATTTTCACAAACTTAACAACCATCGTAAAGTGGATGAATTTGCTAATTTGGTTGGAAAGCTTTTCTTTAGTACAGATGAAAGAAATGAAGGAACGTTTACACCGAAAATGGCAAGATAAACAATTGCTTAGAAAACAAAATCCCTGCTACAAGACCTGACACAACTCTATAGGTGTTGGGCAAATCCCTCTTTTCTTATCTTTTTTTTCAAAGTCTTATGATGTTTCGGACCCAGGTGTCACCCAACTTACATAACATTAGAGGAGGGACTAAGAAAAGTGAGTTGCAACAAAATTTAAGGAAATGCACAAAGCAGTTTCTTAGTTAGGCTGGGCTGTCAAGAGAGATGCAGCAACTGAATCCACGCAGCGTTCTGGTGACCGGCTCCAATCGGGGACTCGGCTTGGAGCTGGTCAGGCAGCTGGTAGGGAAAAGCAACCCCCCCAAATGGATCTTTGCCACTTGCCGGGACACAGCTGGACCCCGTGCTCAGGTAAGTCATAAGGTGGAATCTGTTAGGAGACAGAAATCCACTCAGTCTTAAATAATTATCTAAGTACCTTAAGCTCTTGAGTGGAAAGAACAACAAGTGGGAAACGATGGCCCTTTTATGGCTTGTGGACTTCAGCTCCTTGAATTCTTAAGCCAGCCATGCTGGTTCAGGAATTCTGGGAGTTGAAGTCCACCCAGTCATAAAGGGGGCATGGTTCCTAGCTGATGATGGTGCAGGCATGATTGGGTTAGACACGGAGATAATGAAACACACGAGTTTGTTAAATGGAAACTGCTTATATTTCAAAATGTATAGTGATGCTTTTCTTTGCAGAACAGAGTCAGCCGGAGACTTTTTTATGTTTATGCAGGGCACTTTTATAAAGTTGTATGGATGCTGTGCTAAGTGAGAATGGGACCACGTGGGATTTTATCCTCTTCTACTTTTTCTTCTTATCTCTTTTCCAGTGAGCCATTTGCAGAATGTGCTTCTACACAGCCTGAGATTTTTTTTTTCAGGACCATCTTAGACTATCCCACTATCCTTGAACTCCCTTTAGAGAGTGTGGTTATTTTTCAGTTCTTCACACACTTCTGAGCCGTCGGGAAACAATGGACAATATGTACCAGAGTTGCCTTTCAGATCTCGCAGAAACACTTTTGCAGCAGTTAGCTAAAAAGGGAAAGGCACTAAGTTTGTGCGATTTTTTTTCCTTGCAGGACCTGAAGAATTTGGCAGCTGAATACCCCCAAATTGTCATCATTGCATTAGGTGTGTATGATGAAAATCCCTTGGTTTCTTCATTATGTGTGTCCAGTCATAATTAGTCAATAAAGAATATTCTATATTTTATTAGCTGGAGAGTAAAGAGTTGAAAGGCATTGATTCCATGCATCCACATCACAGTAATGAACATTGTCCAGTATTATAATTGAATATGTAGCTTGAATTCCAAAACCAGACAAAGAAGCATTCTGCTAGGCCGATACATTGGAAGAATAATATCCCACACTGTTGTATTCTGTAAGAGCACGCTTGCCAAAACAAACAAATCTGGCTTAAATAAATCATGGCTTCATGCAATGCTTTATCCCATCCATATTTTAATAAAACAATTGATCTGAGATACACTTTTGTCTTTATTGGTTTCATGAAGAAGCTCTGTTTTTTGGACTACATGTCTCTCTGGTCTTAGGTCTCATCCAGGAATGTCATTTTGTTTTTGTTTTTTTAAAAAAAGAAATTAAAAAGTGTAATATGCACAAAATACAAAATAAATTCATTTGACCATTGTGGGGTATGCAAACTGGACATCAAATAACATACGTTTATTTCCCGCTGTAGACGCAGATGATCCATCCAGCGTCAAGGCTGCCGCAGCCAAAGTTACAGAAGACCTAAAAGGGGCTGGATTGAACCTCTTGATTAACAATGCAGCGATAGTAAATATGAACAGCTTTGAGTATGAATTGCCCGAGAGCATGGCTGACACCTACAGAACCAATGTGATTGGGCCCATGATAGTCGTCCAGGTAAGGGAACTTTACGCTCCTTTCCTCTCTGAGTTGAAAGAATATTTAGAAGCAGCCATTCCAGACACCAGGTTTTGGCTTGTTTGCATTTTTTTTCCTGGTCTAAAGTCTTCCAGGCTGATGCTGACCTTTCTCCAGAGAACTCAGTGAGGAACTTTTGTCCACTCCCTCCCTCTCTGCCCGAAAAATCCCCTCACAGATTTGTGGTTTTAAGAATGAATCCTGAGCACTTAGAACCCTTTCAGAATGGGATATCAGGACCTGAATAAAAATTTTGTCCTCTAGTCACACAGACCGTGATAATAAGACTATGGATCTAGACCAGGGGTAGGCAACCTTGGCTCTTTTATGACTCTTGCACTTCAACTCCCAGAATTCTGAGCCAGCATGCCTCAGCTTGGAAACCTCTCCCTTTCCCCTCAGCATGGCTGGCTCAGCAATTCTGGCAGTTGAAGTCCATGAGTCATAAAGCAGCCTAGGCCTAGGCCAGGGGTAGGCAACCTTGGCTCTTTTATGACTTGTGCACTTCAACTCCCAGAATTCCTGAGCCAGCATGCCTCAGCTTGGAAACCTCTCCCTTTCCCCTCAGCATGGCTGGCTGAGGAATTCTGGGAGTTGAAGTCCACGAGTCATAAAAGAGCCAAGGTTGCCTATCCCTGATCTAGACAATCAATATGGATGGAAAAATTGTGCTGATGCATTAAGTGGGTTCCATCTGATTAGACTACAGCACGATGTTGACACTTTCTGATGAACAACTGGTATCTCTCTGGGGCCTTTTCATTGGGAATTTATATTGATTGGGAGATATCCCAGGTCTCCTTACCGAAGATCTGAGTGCCCTTCATTTGTTCCTTCATCCTCCAGGCATTCCTTCCTTTGCTGAGGAAGGCAGCTCACGAAAGTCCCCTGAAAGGCATGAGCTGCAGCAAAGCCACCATCGTCAACGTTTCTAGTGAAGGAGGTTCCATCACAAGAGTCCTTGAATGGCAGCTGGGCCACATTGTTGCTTATCGCTGTAGTAAGGTACAGAGGAACCCACGATGCAAGAGTGTAAAAGTCAATTCTGTTGCTATCGTAAAGTAGGAGAAAAGTATGCTTGAATTTTATATCCCTCTTTCCACCATAACTGGTCAACGTTGTTTCATGAGAAACCTCTGCTGAGAATTAATCAGTTGGTGTCTTGAAGTTGAGTATTGTTAGCACAAGTCATTGGAAACCAGGCAGATTTCTATTTTGGAGTGTTACAACAAACTGAATGCCACGTCCATTGAATTTCATCTTAGAGCAATGTTTTCAGCCTTGGCAACTTGAAGATGTGTGGCCTTCAATTCAACTGAAGGAATTCTGGGGAATTGAATTGTATAGTGTACATCTTAAAAGTTGGCAAAGTTGAAAAACACCACCCTAAAGTCCCAACTAGGTCCTTGGAAAAATCTATCAAAAAATTAAGACTCTGGATGCCTGCTGATCTAGTTCATAACCAGCCAGAGAGTGCTAAAGGCTTAAGCAATCTCTCCCCAGAAATAAGTGCTAGTCCCACCTGAGATATAAGATGCCTGTCATGGTTCCGATAGATGAGATCAGTAAAACCAAAACTCCCGAGGGAAGAGGTTTCCTTAAAGAACATATTTATTGGCTACCGAGTATCGGCACAGTCAAAAGTGAAACCAAATCTGAAGTTCCCTCCCAAGAGTTGCAATCTTACAAGGTTGAACTTCCCACCCCAGCACTATGTAATTATCCACATTCCCCAATAGAATACTTTGGTGGACTTTCTAACGGAAGGCTCAGTCCGCCAAAAGTTGGGCAGCAATGACCTTGGTTTCCACAGGACAATTAATTGTTTAGTCTAATCTTAAACCAATCATTCCCCCCTGCCAGTACTGTGGCTGTTTCAGTGTTGACAATACCCATGAGCCTCTTCGGTATCTTAGATGAAGACTCTTTTCCTGATGTCAATCATTCGTGAAGTTGGAAGAGAGCTAAGAGTTCATTTTCTCAATACATACATTCTAGGCAAATAACCCTTCTGGGCCACTTCCACTTCCCAGACCCTTAACCTGTCAGATACATGTGGAACAGAAAATATTGTTTGTCTACATGTGCAAGCAAAAACTGGATGCCAACCAGCTTGAGACTTTTCCAAGAAAGTGACAGCAAATCTGTTGCTTCTTAGAGGATATCAGTGTTCTGTTCCACCCTATGACTGGCCCTGTTTGAATGTCAGGGACAACCCCTTTTTATAATCAACAGGCTGGAACTAACCCAACCAAATTTATTTACAAAAGTTAAACAAAAAATTCAAACAAGACTTAAACCAAAAAGGTTAAACAAGAGTTTAAACAATAACAGACCAGGACTCTCGCAGAAGCTCTTCAAACGGTTGCCTTCAGCAACCAGCACCTCCCACACATTCCCCTTTTAACAGCAGTCCCAAGGCGTGGCTTCTCATTGCTTTCTCCCAAGTTGCCTCATTGCTTTCCTCTGCTCAGTGCTGCTATATTGCCTCCTGCTCCTAGCATCCCTGAACAGAGCCAGCTGTGGATAGTCTTCTTCCAATCCTTCATGCTCACACAGCTGGGTCTGAGGAGGAACAAGACAGGAGGGGCCAGGCTGAGAGTTGTGCGGTGCATCAGAACCTTCCTCTGACACCAAAGGCTCTCCAAACCCCTCTTCCTCCTCCTCTTCAGAATCGTCCGACTCAGCTGCCAAAACCACAGGCTGACGCTGAATCACAACAATCAGCAGATCATAATTCGTATCCCAGGACCAAACAGGAAATAAACAAGAGAAAAATAATTATTATGGCATATGATCGTTTGCTTTATAAAGAATGGTAGAAATAATATAACAAACCCAGTGACAGAGAATATTTTCTAAGATGTCAAGATAAAAGGGAAATCTTTGAACATTACTATCAATAGCCATGCAGTAAAGTCAAAGATAAGAACATGTAATATCTTACTGCTTGCTTACCTGCCTCCTTTCTGCTAAAAAGCAGATGGTCAGTGGTGATAACTCTTCAAATTCCATTAGAGACAGACAGGCATTTGAGCACAAGAGCGCCTTTAGATGTGCTATCAAGTATGACCTTCCACATAGCCATGAGCTTTCCTACCAAACTCATTCCTTCATATAAGGGCCAAGAACATTCCCTGAGTTGGCTCAGTTGAGGTTTTTATTTCCTGCCAATCAACATTGAGTCACAACCAATAGGGTTGGGGAGGGGAAGAGGTGAAACATGTTTCAAAAACAGATTAGGAGGAGAAGAAAGCTAATCCTTACCAAACAACACATGAATGTTCTGGTCTTCTGCAGGCCTGGAGGTTCAACATATTGCCCAAGACAGCTTTTCCATTACAGAAGCTACCATGGAATGAGATGGCATGTTAGAACATTCAGATGTACCATTCATTTTATTTTCCCCTTCCCTCACAGTCTGCTCTGAATATGCTCTCTAAATGCCAGTCCTTGCATCTTGCCAAAGATGAGATCTTGTGCATTGCGTTGCATCCTGGATGGGTACAGACTGACATGGGAAATAAACTGGTAAGTGAATTGGAGGGGGGGAAAAAACCCCAACTTTTATAGAGTGGACAAGAAACAAAGTCAGACAAAATTAGCTGGACTACACATGGAATATTCCAAACAATTCCAGACTGTGCTGAATCTTCTCCTGAATCATGGCATTCCATGGATGATGGTCCAGCAGTTCTCAAAGTAATTTCAGCAGGTGTGCCTTGAATTTTTCTTGGGGCAATCCCAACCTAAACCAGGCTTAGTCTGAGACAATTATGTACCAAATACAACGAAGCACTTCCAGTTTGAAAAATTGGGGTTCTAGAAACAGCCCCTGCAATCACCTGATCTCAAGTTCAGAATAAACCTGAAGAAAAGTGGATTTTCCTGAGATCACCAGAATATTACATTCCTCACGAAGAACATCTTTACATCTCTATCGATGATTTTTTTGATTTAGGTTAGCTGCCATTGGACTGTTTCTTTTAATTATAAAAACTACAAGTATAGACACAATGAGGGCAACATAATTGTTAATGTGCTGGTAATCATTCTCAAAAGTCAACAAATAGGATTCTCCAAAACCTATCCTGGTTCTTCAGAAATATATGTGATATAATGTCATGTCTAAGAAACTTTCCTTGCAAGGAAGTTGGCATTCCATCATCTGCTGGAGATTGGAATCTGCATATAAAGTTCAGTCAGAATAAATTATCTGATTCTGATGTCCCTGACTGTTATGAAATTGATTCTCAGTTGAGGTTACCTAGGCTTTTAGTCTTTTTTCATTCCTTCATCCCTTGCCTATTCTTTTTTCCCAGGGATCAGCCCCTCTGACAATGGAGCAGAGTTTGCGAGCTATTCTGAACACCCTCGGCCGTCTCTCTGAGAAAAACACTGGCACATTTGTTAACTGGGAAGGGAATCTTATTCCTTGGTGAGACAACCAAAAACCTGCTTCTCTGCACTGAAAGACAACGTCCTCAGCAAAGGCAATACAGCTTTCTATCTTCTATCGGTGCTCACAACATCCTGCTCTACTGCATGTGCTCCAAATCTTGCTTGCTGCAGCTGATCCACCTGGTGCCCATATCTTGCTTAGACAGGCTCTCTCAGGCTGCACGACCCAATGATGTCTTTGGGTACTTCTAGGTGTTGCAGGATCCAAATGACCTCTGGGTCTCACTGGCAGCATTCTGCATAGCAGCGATTCCTGATTGGAGAATTTTCTTTCCTACACTTAAGCCCCAAAGGATGACCCCTTCTTCTCTAACTCCACACCTGGGGAAGTGAATCTTGATTTGGGTTTTCTTACAAAAAAAGGATCGTCTGGAACATTTTGTGTTTCCAATAGGTTCTTCTATTTTTTTTTATAAGATTATGCTTCCTGAAATAAAAGAAAATTGATTCCATATCTCTCTTTTGTTAATGATATGTCAATTCATTTGGAGCCAAGGAAGAAGGCAACAAATGGTGGCCTTAAAATTTTGGGATACTCTACCAGGGTTTCACTGGGGGTCCTCACGAAAGACTCAGATTTATAACCTATGAGAAACTAAACAGTTATGAGGAATCAGATTCTTTTCTTCCATTTTTCTCAATCCATTGCACTTTTGGTCCCTAGACGCAAGAATTCATCTTGATTGTCAGGACATCATCATTTTCTTTAAGTGAACTGGCTTAGTCAATTATCTTTAACTAGCAGCTTTTACCAAGTTCATGTGGCATACATTTTCATCCTATAGAGCAGACATGTCAAACACAAGGCCCGGGGGCCAGATCCGGCCCGCGAAGTGGTTTCATGTGGCCCACGAAGCCATCCTGGAAACAGTGAGGGAACGGCCTCACTGCCTTGGCCTTGGCCCAGAGACCCTCCTTCTGCCAGAGACCCTCAGATCTGTCCCACTCCTGCCCAGGCCCCCATAGGCACCCTTGATGCGAATAATGTAGAGCTGGCCACGCCCACCCAGTAAACCATACGCACTCTAGCCACGCCCATCCAGTAGGCCACGCCCACCCAGGCCATACCCACCCAGCCCCCTGAGGGCAACTGCAATGCTGATGCGGCCCTCAATGAAATTGAGTTTGACACCCCTGCTATAGAGTTTATTAGATGTCAGATGTATTGCAGTAAAGCGAAGCCAGAATTGAAAATTAAGCGCCAAAATTCCTAAGTTCTATTTTTCCTTCATTTAAAGGTAAAGGTAAAGGTTCCCCTGCACATGCGTGCTAGTTGTTTCCAACTCTAGGGGCTGGTGCTCATCCCCGTTTCAAAGCTGAAGAGCCAGCGCTTGTCCGAGGACGTCTCCGTGGTCATGTGGCCGGCATGACTAGACACCAAAGGCGCACGGAACGCTGTTACCTTCCCAGCAGAGTGGTCCCTATTTTTCTTCTTGCATTTTTACGTGCTTTCGAACTGCTAGGTTGGCAGAAGCTGGGACGAGTAACAGGCGCTCACTCTGCTATACGGCACTCAGCATTCGACCCGCCAAACTGCCAACCTTCTGATCGACAAGCTCAGCGTCCTAACCCACTGAGCCACTGCGTCCCTATAGAAAATCTAAGGTAACATCAATTTGGGTTTGGTAAAGAAAACCCTATTCATTAACTTATGAAATGACCACTACGTCATAAAGAACCTCTTGGAGTTTGCAAAATCCAAGTGGTTCAATTTCACGTGACCATTTTGTAGTTGAGTGGGTTCTCCAAACGCATGTTTCAACCCAGGTTTTAGAGTTCTAGATTATTCTGGTTTTTCAGAATGTTCCATTTCTTATCTAATTTTTCCCTTTTTTTCCGTCTTCTCCTGCCGTATAAAATTTAGGGTTTGTCTTTTCTCCATTTTGCTTACCGTTCTATCCAAGATGCAGTGCACTGCACAAGCTCTGCTGTTTGGCAGGGTGTATTGGCTGGTATTCAATGAGCATATTCAGAGCAGATTGGGAGGGTGGAGAAGAACAGTGATGGTTGATCTGAGTGCTTTAAGATTCCAGCCTTTTGAAGCTGAAGGGCTGGCTTGAGCAATAAGCTGAACATTGAGGCCAGCAGAGCAAAACGCAGAACGCTCATGTTTTATATATGCTTCACTTCCTCTCTCCCCAGCCCCTGTTGGCTGTGATTCTGGGTTGGTTACCAGAAAGTTCAAAACCTTGCTAAATCTATTCAGTGCAGGTTCTAATGTCTTTATTTGGAGAAAGATGTTCTGGAAGGTCCCTCAAACCTCGTGTTCGATAGCACACCTGGAGGTACCACAATGCTGCCAATTGCCTGCCTCTGATCTGATCTGGAAGCCGAAGAAGCATCAGCCAACTGCCTGTTAGCAGTTTGGAAGGAATAAAGGATGGAAGGGAACCAGCTAATATATTAAACTTTCTTATCTTAAGCTGTAGGCAGTGTATATTGAAGTACATTTTTTCAAAATGAAACAGTTTTGGTGGGACGGTAGTTGTAAAATTCTTATATTGGTTTGTGCTTAAATTGTAAGCCGCCCTGAGTCTTCGGGAAATGGTGGGATATAAATGGGATAAAAAAAAAAAATTAAGGAAAACAGTAGAATTCATTCCTTCTTTGTTCATAGGCTCATCTATACCTTAATGCAGCAGTAAGACACCACCTGATCCAGTTGCTATCCAAACCAGCTCTATAAATGATATATTATCCTAATCCATAAAGCACTGAACATTGAGATTTTCAAGATAAACCTGTCATGGGTTGGCTGGATTTGCTAACTGGCTCAAAAGCCCTTTTTTCAGTGCTGAACACAGGAGATATTATTTAAATAAAAGAACACTGACGTAAAAAAACAATAAAAGACAAGTAGCTGCTCAGAGAACGAAAGCCCCACGGCAAGATTCAAACACATCTTGTAGGTTTTTGCGAAATCACTCCTTTCATATTCTCTTCAGAAATTCAATTTCCTTTTCAACACAGGAGCCAAACACCTTGCATAATTGGCTGGAGGGACAGCTGAGTTGCAACAAGATTGAAGGAAAGGGACGAAACAGTTTCATATTTGGCCCTGGCGTCAAGAGAGATGGAACAACTGAATCCATGCAGCGTTCTGGTAACTGGGTCCAACCGCGGACTCGGCTTGCAATTGATCAAGCATCTGGCAGGCAAGAGAAACCTCCCAAAATGGATCTTTGCCACTTGTCGGGACCCAGCTGGACCCCGTACCCAGGTGAGGCCTGGGGTGCTTCATCTCTAGGTGGGAAGAACAAAGATTTTTTTTCCCCTTTAATGGAAATTTGCTTGTCTCCTAGATCAGGGATCCCCAACCTTGGCAACTTTAAGACCTGTGGACTTCAACTCCCAGAATTGTGGGAGTTAAGTCCACAGGTCTTAAAGTTGCCAAGGCTGGGTACTCCCGTCCTAGAGGGCAACAGTGCAGTGTTGCGTTAGGCATGATGGAGACAAAGAAACAGAAGAGTTTGTGAAATGAAGAGTGGTCATATTTAAAATGCCACTTTAAAAATATATTTAAAACACTGATGAGCTTAATTTCTCCAATCAATTGATTGGAAGATCCTTACTAAGGTTATATGTTTATACATCTTGGAATATGAAGTATCCAGTTAAATAAACACTTTATCAAAGTGATTGAAATATGTATTTAAAAGGGAAAAGGGTTAAAAAGTAAAAAAAGGAGTGAAAGGGATTAACAATATATATACTCTGTGTGTGTGTGTGTGTGTGTGTGTGTGTGTGTGTGTGCCAACTTTTCTCAATAGAGATATAAATATAATCAGGTATCTCTTGCTCTAAATTAAACATAACTGGTATTTAAATATGTACATTTAATAACATAAACACTATTTCCACAATCTTAAACAAATCTAATAATCCAATCATTAATTCAAAAACTTATCGTTATTAAATAAGATTTTAAGATGATATCCAATTTTAAAATAAACCTAAATCATCAAACAACCATAAAGTTCATCATTTCCATCAATTCATTTTTCAAATCCACTTTTTCATTACTTTTTTTTACATTTCTTTCATCTCTGTATATATTACCTCACTAACATAGTCCTTAAAAATCCCATATTTTTCCCACTCTGTTCCTCCCATTAAAAATACAATTCACGATAAAGTTCATTCCTTAAACCCACAAACCAACCGATCTTCAAAATTAATATTAAACCCCAATCTTACAACTTTAATCTTAACTCACTATCAACTAACAAAAAAAATAGCTTAACCATAAAATGAGCATGAATAATACACAAATCTCTAATAAAATGTATTTTCTCATCTAAATTTTCTGCCAAACACACGGATATGTACCCTTAACAAGTATCTTTTCCCCTTTTACCAATGTTTTTCTTATCACTAAACCAAACACCTCTTTCAACCAAAATCATTTCCTCCCATAACACATTTCTGGAACGTAATTTTTGTCAGGCGTGAATAACCACATGTGCAGAGATCAAGCTAAGTACTTCATTGTGTTCTGCATATAATATGGGAATCTCCCCAGACTTGCAGCCTTCTCTTGGAGACAAATAGATAAGACTCGAAGGAACTTAGAGGAGTTGGTTGTAGCCCTTTCACAAATGCACAGTGACTCCAAACAAACTCCGCGCTTGATCCCTCCTCTTTGCCACGCTGGCTGCTTCCCGACATCTTTATTATAAATCTGTACCAAAATTCCGTGTAGCATGACCCTAAAATAACTATTTATATATGATGTATCAGTTCAATCTTGTGTCTCCTTTCTCCAACATATATCTCTTTCTCCTCAATATCCTCCAGTCCTTCCTCCATATTCTCCAGTCTGTTGCTGACCATACATTCCCTTCTCTTCTATGAAAACCTGATTAAAATCTAGCATATTTTCTAGTACAGAAATCCAGAACCCTTTAAATGAGATATAATTCCCATTTGATCTAATGAAATACAGTCTTGGCTTGGTGTAAATCTAATAAAATAAAATGTTCCCCTCTTTCTGACAGACTCCACGTACAATTTCTTCTAAATGAGTTGTATTCAGGTTTTTAGCTTTTAATCTTGGATTAAAATGATCATAAGAAACTTGTTCCTGTAGTTTTTTTCCCATTGGTCAGATAACAAAGTCACTTAAATACATAAGGTGTATTTACAAAAAAAAACCCTTATTTTAAAGTTCCATTTTATCTTGTTGTTGTTGTTGTTGTTGTTATTTTTAAGTTCCATTTTATTGTTTGTGTTGTATCACACCCAATTTACAATCCAGTATTTTTTTTTCTCAATTTTTTCACATTTAGTTTCTAGCGTTTTTCGAACACAGATTCAATCTCTAGAGTGATTTTTTCATGGAATGATTTGTTGTTTTTCCCCGTTGTATGAATAACACATTTTAGTGGCCAGAAAAGATATTTACAGATTATAACTTCTCAGAGAAAGGGGGCCAGACACAAATCTCCTTCAATTACATTTTTGTTAACAAAAAAAAAAACCAAATTTAGTAAAAGCAACAAACTTAGTAAAAAAACAACAACAAAGCAACGTTACAAAACTATTCTGATATGAAAGTTGCTGTCTAATTGCCCATCTCTCATACCTCTGTTTCTTCAATTTCCTCTGTCCTCCATGATTGCAGATTTTGCACATCAAAAAGATCTAGTAAGCTATAAAAGGAGAAGTCCTGGAAAGCTGTATTTGCCATGGTTAGCTCTAAAGAAAAAAGCACTAAATTTGCAGATTTTTCTTGCTTTCAGGACCTGAGAAATTTGGCTGCTGAACACCCGCAAATTGTCATCCTCGCACTGGGTATGTGTCCTGAAAATCTTTTTGCTCCTTCTGTAGGCGGGAGGGAAAATGCTGAAATTCAGTATCACAGTAGATCATGCCAATTAGGCATCAATTCCATGTACCCACATCAGAATAGACATCTGTTGCCTTTCATTATAATTGACAGTTTAGGCTGTTTAGACAGAATTCTACGAATAGATTCTAAGAACAGCTGGATCTGCTACCAGACCAAGAAACAAAACATCTGCTAGCCAGGCGTATTGGAAGGTCAATATCCAAGCAGTGATTCTGATGGCTACTTATCCCTTGTCTTCTATCTTTCTCAAAGTTACAAGTTGGCAGCAA
This sequence comes from Daboia siamensis, assembly GCA_024449315.1. Classification (NCBI taxonomy): domain Eukaryota; kingdom Metazoa; phylum Chordata; class Lepidosauria; order Squamata; family Viperidae; genus Daboia; species Daboia siamensis. Next base: position 25,333 of record JAKJMR010016189.1, read on the forward strand.
ATTTTGGAGTGCTATTGGCAGCCACTCCCACCCAAAGCTTGCAGGTGAGTTTGTTAATTTGCATTATTAATGTGGGCAAGGGATGCAGTGGCTCAGTGGGTTAGGACGCTGAGCTGGTCGATCAGAAGGTCGGCAGTTTGGCGGGTCGAATCCCGAGTGCCGCATAACAGAGTGAGTGCCTGTTACTCGTCCCAGCTTCTGCCAACCTAGCAGTTCGAAAGCACATAAAAATGCAAGTAGAAAAATAGGGACCACTCCGCTGGGAAGGTAACAGCGTTCCTTACACCTTTGGTGTCTAGTCATGCCGGCCACATGACCATGGAGACATCCTCGGACAAGCACTGGCTCTTCGGCTTTGAAACGGAGATGAGCACCGACCCCTAGAGTTGGAAACGACTAGCACGCATGTGCGGGGGAACCTTTACCTTTACCTTTTCTAATGTGGGCAAGGATCTACCTGGTTATCACTAATCAGAATTTGGCTTAGAGAAGAAATTGTGTGCAACATTTCGTAATTTGGAACGGTGGTTTTTCATTCATTCAGTTCCATATGAGTCACATAACTGGATGAATGTCAGATTTAAACTACGAGGAAATTAAAAATAACTTTGATGGCATAAATAACCACATCTCTAACCTAAATCAACAATCAAAAAAACAGCCAGAAAATGAGGGTGAATGAAGAAACAAATCATAACAGAACACAAATTAGAAGAACACGATCAAATCAACGAAGCTACAAATGAAAAGAACTACAATTTAATAAAAACAGGAAAAAATCTACAAGACTTTGATATAACAACAAAAATGGAATGGACTATAGAATTCCCAGGAGAATCATCAGAGTTTGGGAGACAGAAAGTATATATTTTACCTATTTTTATCTTCCTTATTCCCAACAATACTTACAAAAATACAGGAACTGCCAGGTAAGTGGAATATATCATATTGGAAAGCTACTTGGCAAAAGGCCAGAGATAGATTCAAGAGATTTGACTCACCTTACCAGATGGAGTATTACATGAGCAAACACTTGTTTGAATATGGTTAAAAGAATAGATAACTTTGAAAATAAAGGGGCCATAGAGGGATAAGAGATTTAAGTAGAATAGCCTGTTTTACAATATATGAAATATAAAAATATTGCGATGATGTACATTTTATAAATATAAGTGAAATATAAGCTGATCAGAAAGGATGTTACATGCAGATTCTATAAGATAGATAAGAAGTACAGTATTTTTATAACACATGAAATATGAAAATAGTGGGATGGTGTATTTAAATGGAAAAATTTGGATCTTTAGATGACTAGCATTGAGAAAATCATGACTGATAAGAAAGGATTGAATATAAAGGGGAAATTAAGCTTAAACGAAAATCACGAAAATAGTATGCATGGTGAATTAATGATATGGTTTTTATAAGAATAACAAGCTGACAAAAAATGTTATACATTAATGTGATCATTACCTGTACAAATATGAAAAAGTCTATATTTAATCATTTATACATTGAAAATATTAAGAATTATATTTGTTTAAGGTTGAAGAAGGAGAATATAATTGGAAGAAGGGAAGATCAAAGAAATATATTATTAATTAATATACTAATTATGGAATTATCAAAATCAATCATTCTTGACTGTTAATTAATTATTATTGCTTTTTTTCAAATATATAAACCAAGACAACACGCTGTACACCAGGCCCTGGAGATTGTTATTGTAAAAAAACCAATAAAATATTTTTTTTAAAAAAAAATAAAAATAAAATGGCTTTTCCAGCAATTTTAATTCCAACTCCTCTGGCTTCTGTTTTAACATTTACCATGACATGTTTTCATTTATGATTCAACATGGTCTCAAGCAGTCCATCCAATCTTTCTGTAGGTGAATGTGGCTTGACAGTGAGAGGGGCGGCATATAAATTTAATAAATAAATACATAAACCTTAACAGCATCAACCTGCACTTTTTTTGCTCCAGTCCACAGGTTATTTCATCATCACCCTTTACACTAGAACTTGGTGTAGTTCTCATACCCCAATAACTCATGCTTGTTTGATAGTGATTTATTGGCTGAATCCCAATGTGATTCAATTTGCAATTAAGACGCAAACCAGAGGTTGCAAATAAAACAGAAACCCAGTCATTATTACCATCGCTTTCCGTGTCAGAGGAACACCATCAGGGTACATTGCTTTGTCCCATCCACAGTTTAATAAAATGTATGAACTCAAATATTGCCTTGTCTTTATTGGCTTCACGAAGAAGCCCTGTGTGTTTCAAAAGTATCAGTGGATCACAGATGGTAGAGTCTTAAGACTAATCCCAGGAAACTTCTTGTTGTTGTTGTTGTTGTTGTTGTTGTTGTTGTTGTTGTTATTATTATTATTATTATTATTATTATTATTATTAAAAAAGAAAGAATATGCAATATCCACAAAATACAAGAAAATTTATTGGAACATTATGGAGCGTGCAAAATCAGATATGAAATAACCTACTTTTATTTTTCCTGCTGTAGACACAACAGATCCATCCAGCGTTAAAGCTGCCGCAGCCAACGTTACAGAACATTTAAAAGGGGCTGGATTGAACCTGCTGATTAATAATGCAGGGATTATAAATATGAGCAGCCTGGAGGCTGAAACGCCAGAGAGCATGGCTGACATCTACAGAACCAACGTGATTGGGCCCATGATCGTCGTCCAGGTAAGGGAACTTTGTGGTCATTTCCTCTCTGAGTTGAAAGAATATTTAGAGGCAGGTATTCCAGGTTTTGGCTTGTTTGGATTTTTTCTCTGGACTAAGGAAGTCCAGGCTGATGCTGGACTTTCTTCAGGGAATGAGTCCTGACCTCCTGGAACTCTTTAAGAATGGGATATCAAGACTTGAATAAAAGTTTCACCCAGTAGCTACACAGACTATGAAAGACTATGGATAGACTATCGATGTACAATGGATGGGAAAATTGTACTGAATGCAACAGGGTTATCAAGTGGGCTCCACCTGGTTACACTACAGGACAAGTCTGACATTTCCATGCAAGTCATTGCCAAATCTTTGGCGTCCTTTGGGGGAATTTATATTGAGTGGGAAATGTCCCAACCCTCCTTGCAGAAGGTTTGAGTGCCCTTCATTTGTTCCTTTCGTCCTCCAGGCGTTCCTTCCCTTGCTGAGGAAGGCAGCTCACGAAAGTCCCCTGAAAGGCATGAGCTGCAGCAAAGCCGCCATCGTCAACGTTTCGAGTGAAGGAGGTTCCATCACAAGAGTCCTTGCATGGCAGTGGGGCCATATCATTGCTTATCGCTGTAGTAAGGTACACATAAGTGCATAATCAGACAGTGGATAGACTACTTTTGTTTTTGTCCCAAGTAGGAGAAGAGTATGCTTAAATTTTAGATCCCTCTTCCCATCACAAATGTTCAATCTTGTTCCACCAGAAACCTCTCTACCTAAAATCAGTTTAATATTTCCCTTTCTTCTGCTGAGGAGCAGATGGTCAATGATGAGAGTTCTTCAGACTCCATTAGAGACAGACAGGTATTTGAGCATGAGAATACTTCCAGATGTGCTAATGAATATGATCTTTGGGATAGCCATGAGCTTTGAAACCGGAACACGTTCCTTCAAAAAATGGCAGAGAACATATGCTGCGTAGGTTCAACTGAAGTTTTGAGTATTTTTTTTTTGTCTTTGTGTCAATCAACATTGAATCTCAACCACTGGGATGAGGGGATTGGAGGAAGTGAGACATACCTGGAAAAACTGAGTTGGAGGAGATGAAGGCACATCCTTATCAACACAACACATGAATATTCTGGTCTTTCACAGGTCTAGAGGTTCAACATAATGCCCAAGACAGCCTTTCAGTTACAGAAGATAGCTTGGAATGAAATGGCATCTTAGAATTTTATTTTCCCCTTCCCTCTCTCCCTCACAGTCTGCTCTGAACATGCTCTCTAAATGCCAGTCCTTGCATCTTGCCAAAGATGAGATCTTGTGCATTGCGTTGCATCCTGGATGGATACAGACCGACATGGCAGGTTCAGCGGTAAGCAGACTGAAGGGAGGGGGGGGAAAAAACCCAAATGTTATACAGTGGACAAAAAAACAAGGACATAATTAGCTAAACTGGGAATGTAATGTTCCAAAGAGCTGCAGATCATGTCGAGACTTTTGCTGGATCTTACCAATTCCAGAGGGCAATCAAAAATAAACCTTTATGGATTCTCCACTGACATCCTCTTAACTTTAGAGTCAGATCAAGCTAGATCTACGTATACTAAGGCAAAAGATCTTAGATACATATATAGAAGGTCAGGCAGAAATTTCTGCTTTCTCTTTTTATAGGCAGTTAGTCCTCGCATTAGCCAAAAAATTCTGTGGCTAAGTCAGGCATTTGTTAAGTGAGTTTTGTACCATCTTATGAACTTTCTTGCCACAGTTGTTAGGTAAATTGCCGGCGGATGACACCCTGTAAACCGCCCTGAGTTCTTCGGGAAAGGGCGGTATATAAATGTAATAAAATAAATAAATAAATAAATAAATCGCTGCAGTTGTGAAGTTAATAGCATGGTTGTTAAATGAATCTGGCTTCCCCCTTGACTTTGCTTGCCAGAAGGCTGCAAAAAGGGATCAAATGACCCCAGGACACGGCCACCGTCATAAACAGGAGTCCATTGCTGAGCGTTTGAATTTTGATCACATGATCATGGGGGTGCCGCAATGGTCCTAAGAGTGAAAAATGGACATAAGTCCCTTTTTTCAAATGGTCACTAAATAAACTGTTGTAAGTCAAGGACAACCTATAATTGCAAATAATCAAATGTAAGTGTCTTAATCAGCCTCATATCTGTATCATATCACAGTTCCCACATTTAGGAGAATCTTAACTTTATCTCGAGTGAATGTTTTCTCCACAGCTGTTCTGGAATGGAAATATCGGAAAATTCCATGAAAAACCCAGTCCTGCCCCTGTGATAGGGCTATCATGGCAATCAAAACTCATATTCTTCTCTGAATGTTCCACAAGGACCTTCACCACCAGATAAATAACCCCCTTTTATTTAAACTTCCAGGGCCCTCTGACAACTCACATTTTCTATTAAACCCTCAAGAAAAAAATTATCTCTTATTTCGCTACATTTTGCATAAGCGTCACCCACCAGCAGTTGCTAATAATTCTTGTTGTTAGGAGATAGTTTTGCACTGGTAGTTTTATTGAGCGTACTTTTTCTTGGCCAATGACCGATATAAAATTTCTTTCTGTTTGTCTGCAACATGTTGAACCTAAACCAGTCATGCGAAATTGAGACGCTTCAATTCTGTAAACCCCAGATGGTTTTTTTTTGATGCTGTGGGCAGTTCCCTCAAATTAAGCCATTTGGGTCAAGAGTGGTTCTGTTAATTATGGCAGAGGTACCCAACCTTTTGGGTCCCAGGGACCACTTCCGTTGAGAAAGGCTTTCCCATGGACCGGAGAATGTGTGGTTTTGTGTGCTCCCTGCATACCACAGATGGGGCCTTGCTTGTTTGTGCAGACCAATTGCTGGCATGCTGCAGCCTATATCACTCCATGGACCGGGGGTTGGGGACCCCTGAATAATAGGGTGACATGCCAGCATCACTGATACTTGCTGGTTATCATCCTCAGAAGTCTTGGTTTCTTCTTCAGCAGATTTGTCCTTTGATATAATTTCATGTCCAATAATGTTTTCTTGCTAATACACCTTGGATTAAACCATATTAAACTATTGCCTTGAATTCTCCCAGTGACGATACCACAGGTAGTCCTCCGGTTACGACCATAATTGAGCCCCAAATTTATGTTGCTAAGTGAAATGTGTGTTAAGTCAGTTTGCCCCATTTTAAAACTTTCCTTGCCGCAGTTGTGAAGTGAATCGTCACATTTCTTAAGGTAGTAACCTGATTGTTAAGTGAATCTGGCTTCCCCATGGACTTTGGTTCTTAGAAAGTCACAAAAGGGGGGTGGGGGCATGACCCCAGGACACTGCAACTGTCATAACTACGAGTCAGTTGTCAAATGTGTGAATTTTTATCACGTGACCATGGGGAGGCTGCAATGGTCATGTGAAAAACAGCTGTAAGTCACTTTTTCCAGCATCGCTGCAACTTTGAATGGTCACTAAATGCACTGTTGTAAGTGGAGGACTACCTGTAGGCTTTTAGACTTTTTCCACTCTCAACTTCCTTCATCCCTTGCCAATTCTTTTTCCAGGGAACACCCCCACTGACAACGGAGCAGAGCTTGCGAGCTATTCTGAACACCCTTGGTCGTCTCTCTGAGAAAAATACTGGCACATTTGTTAACTGGGAAGGGAATCTTATCCCCTGGTGAGACAACCTGCTTCTCCCCATTGCAAACAATAATCTCACTGAAGGCAGTGCTAATTTCTGTCTTCTTCTGTCTTGCTTCAGTTAATCTGTCTGGTGCACATAAAACCTTGCTCAGCTTGGGTTTTTCAGGCTGCAGGTCCCAGCGATCTGTCTGAATATTTCCTGGTGTGACTGGCAGCCATAGGTAAAGCAGGGATTTCTTAGTGGGGAATTTTCTTTCCTGATCTCTGGAATCCAAGCCAGACACTTAAGGATCAATTCCTGTTCTCCAACTCCATATCTGGGGAAGTGGGTTTTCACCTGGGCTGTAAATTCTCTTGCCAAAATGCCATCTGGAACTTCCAATATGTTGTTCTTTTTTTTGTTTTGTTTAGATTATGTTGCGTGAAATAAATGAAAATGGATGACAAGTCTCTCTTTTGTTAATGATACTGTAAATCGTCAAGTCACTAGGAGCATTGGCCAGAGGAAAGAAGCAAAGCGTGGCAGCCTTAAAATTTGAGACTCAGCAAGAGGCTGAGATTTGTAAGCTATAAGCAACTTATGAGTTCTGATGAATCCGATTATTTTCTAAATGGCTTATTGATAGGCAGAAAAAGAATGGGAGGACTTACTTGCTACCATGGTAATGTTTGAGAACATTGATTGCGGTGCCTATCAGGGCCACCTTTTAGAGTAGGACTGAAGACATGATGTTGTGGTGATTCTGGCAGTTTTGGGGGGGGGCTGGCCTCAGGGTTAGAAGCCATTGGCTAGAAACCAGGGGGTGGTGAGTTCTAGTCCCGCCTTGGGCAAGAAAACCGGCTGGGTGACTTTGGACCAGCATAACTCAAAGCAGCGTAACTCAACTCAGAAGGTTGTTGTGGGCAAAATAGCGGGAGGGAGGAGTAATAGATAAGTTGCCCAACTCTATTAAATTAATAAAGGTGGGATAAAAAAACTCTAAAAACAAAGCTTGCCTTAGTGTTCTTGAATAGCTTTATTTTCCAACAATTGCAGAAAACATTGCCAAAAAGGGATTATTTTTAGTGATTTTGGTTGCTCATAGGTATTCACGTGAATACGTGGAGTCTGGCAAAGCTGTATACTGTCGCCCTGCCTATTTAACTTACCTACAGAGCACATCATGAGAAAGGCAGGGCTAGATGAATCAAAAGTTGGAATTAAGATTGCCAGGAGAAATATCAACAACCTAAGATATGCAGATGATACCACTCTAATGGCAGAAAGTGAAGAAGTACTAAAGAGTCTCTTGTTGCGGGTGAAGAAGGAGAGTGCAAAACTTGGGTTGAAACTTAACATTAAGAAAACCAAGATCATGGCATCTGGCCCTCTCAATTCCTGGCAAATAGATGGGGAAGAAATGGAGGTAGTGACAGATTTTATTTTCCTGGGCTTCAAGAACACCTCAGATGGGGACTGCAGCCAAGAAATTAAAAGATGCTTGCTCCTGGGGAGGAAAGCCATGGCAAATCTAGACAGCACACTAAGAAGCAGAGATGTCACCCTGCCAACAAAAGTGTGTATAGTCAAGGCTGTGAAAGCCAAAGCACTGAGGCCTTTGAACTATGGTGCTGGAGAAGACTCCTGTGAGTCCCTTGGACTGCAAGGTGATCAAATCAGTCAGTTTTAGAGGAGATCAGCCCTGACTGCTCTTTAGAAGGCCAGATCCTGAAGCTAAAACTCAAATACTTTGGCCACCTAATGAGAAAGAAGGACTCACTGGAGAAGAGCCTAATGCTGGGAAAGATCGAGGGCAATAGAAGAAGGGGACGACAGAGAATGAGGTGGCTGGATGGAGTCACTGAAGCCGGAGGCGTGAGCTTAAATGGACTCCAGAACATGGTAGAGGACAGGAAGGCCTGGAGGAACATTGTCCATGGGGTTGCGATGGATCGGACATGACTTCGTAACTAACAACAATAACAATTCACATGAACTTTTAATGCATCTCCAGAAAGAATATTGAACAATATTTGTCTTATCAATACTGTCTTATTTGTTGCTACCATCTTCCGGAATTAAAATGTACAGTACATTTCACATCTATGGTTTTAGATATATATGCTAGTTTAGGTTACACTGAATATTTTCACTCACATCTTTAAACCTGTAATACAAGTGATCCTGCCTTTGTGTTATATTCTGGCAGGATAAAGCGCACCAGTCTTAAGGTATGGTTAAGTAAAAAGGTAAGAAATGGTGGAAAGTATTTGTAGCTCTAGGGATGCGGTGGCTCAGTGGGTTAGGACGCTGAGCTTGTCGATCAGATGGTTGGCAGTTTGGTGGGTCAAATCCCGAGTGCCGCGTAACAGAGTGAGCGCCTGTTACTCATCCCAGCTTCTGCCAACCTAGCAGTTTGAAAGCACATAAAAATGCCAGTAGAAAAATAGGGATCACTATGGTGGGAAGGTAATAGCGCTCCGTGCGCCTTTGGCGCCTAGTCATGCCGGAGACATCCTTGGACAAGCACTGGCTCTTCAGCTTTGAAACGGAGATGAGCTCCGGCCCCTAGAGTTGGAAACAACTAGCACGCATGTGCGGGGGAACCTTTACCTTTTACCATTTGTAGCTCTGGTGTTAGGTACCCAGACCAACCAACGAGGGTGTCAACCACTAAATGGCCCTCACAAGGTGTGACCTATTGATCACATGACCAACTAACCACATAAGACCTATAAAAGCAGAAGAGAAGTGAATCAAGACACTTCAACTGAAGTTCCACTACTGATGGTACCTCGCCTGGTGACAAAATGTTTGGAAACTAAACAAGATTTTCAGAGAACAAACCACCATCAAAAGTAAAGTTTTCCCCTGTCCAGCCATTTTTGACTCTAGAGAGCATGATGCTCATCTCCGTTTCTTGGCTGAGGGAGCCAGCATTGTCCAAAGACAATTTCCGTAATCATGTCGTCTGTAACCATTGAGCCATTGTGCCCCATATGATCAAATACTTTGGTCTATTATCTATATAAGAGTCCGAATGGATGATGTAATGGTAAGATAATGTGCCTTACATTAAATGAAATAGCAATAGCAGGCAGCCATTAGCCTGTTCATCCATTTAGCAGCAGAGTCGCATATAAACATGTTTAGCATCAAGTCACAGGTGAAACTCGAAAAATTAGAATATTGTGCAAAAGTTCATTTCAGTAATGCAACTTAAAAGGGGAAACTAATATATGAGATAGACTCATAACATGCAAAGCAAGATAGTTCAAGCCGTGATTTGTCATAATTGTGATGATTATGGCGTACAGCTCATGAAAACCCCAAATCCACAATCTCAGAAAATTAGAATATTACATGCAATCAATAAAACAAGGAGTGTACATAGAACAATATCGGACCTCTGAAAAGTATAAGCATGCATATGTACTCAGTACTTGGTTTGGGCCCCTTTTGCAGCAATTACTGCTTCAATGTGACGTGGCACGGAAGCTAAGCCTGTGGCACTGCTGAGGTGTTATGGAAGACCAGGATACTTCAATAATGGCCTTCAGCTCTTCTGCATTGTTCGGTCTCCTGTCTCTCATCTTTCTCTTGGCAATGCCCCATAGATTCTCTATGGGGTTCAGGTCAGGCGAGTTTGCTGGCCAATCAAGCACAGTAATCCCACGGTCATTGAACCAGGTTTTGGTGCTTTTGACAGTGTGGGCAGGTGCCAAGTCCTGCTGAAAAATGAAGTCAGCATCCCCATAAAGCTCGTCTGTGGAAGGAAGCATGAAGTGCTCCAAAATCTCCTGGTAGACGGCTGCATTGACCCTGGACTTAATGAAGCACAGTGGACCAACACCAGCAGATGACATGGCTCCCCAGATCAACACAGACTGTGGAAACTTCACACTGGACTTCAAGCATCTTGCAGTGTGTGCCTCTCCATTCTTCCTCCAGACTTTGAATCTCCAAATGAGATTCAAAAGTTGCTCTCATCAGAAAAGAGGACTTTGGAACACTGAGCAACAGACCAGGTCTGTTTTTCTTTAGCCCAGGTAAGACGCTTCTGACGTTGTTTGTTGTTCAGGAGCGGCTTGACAAGAGGAATACGACATTTGAAGCCCATGTCCACGATCTGTCTGTGTGTGGTGGCTGTTGATGCACTGACTCCAGCCTCAGTCCACTCTTTGTGAAAGTCCCCAACACTTTTGAATGGCCTTTTCCTGACAATCCTCTCCAGGCTGCGGTCATCCCTGCTGCTTGTGCACCTTTTTCTTCCACACTTTTCCCTTCCACATAACTTTCTATTAATGTGCTTTGATACAGCACTTTGGGAACATCCAACTTCTTTTGCAATTACCTTTTGAGACTTTCCCTCCTTATGGAGGGTGTCAGTGATGGTTTTCTGCACAACTGTCAGGTCATCAGTCTTCCCCATGATTGTGATTCCTACTGAACCTGACTGAGAGACCATTTAAAGGCTCAGGAAGCCTTTGCAGGTGTTATAGCTTAATTAGCTGATTAGAGTGGGACACTTTAAGCGTAGAATATTGCACCTTTTCACAATATTCTAATTTTCTGAGATTGTGGATTTGAGGTTTTCATGAGCTGTACGCCATAATCATCACAATTATGACAAATCACGACTTGAACTATCTTGCTTTGCATGTAATGAGTCTATCTCATATATCAGTTTTCCCTTTTAAGTTGCATTACTGAAATAAATGAACTTTTGCATGATATTCTAATTTTTCGAGTTTCACCTGTAAGTGCCCATAATCTCCTTTTTAAATTCCAGCTGCCTGTAGAATTTTTAGCTGGATCCCAAGGTTGGCCCAAGCAGATGGTCGTGAAAATGAAGAAGTGGCATATTTATATCATGTTCATTATATGTTACATGCTTCCAAATATATATTATCTCTGCACAGGAAAAGTTATGGCCCAAGCGGTGACTTGGTTTGTTTTAGCTTTTTGAATATGTCCCTTTTAAAAGCCAGTTTAAGCCAGTTAATGATATAGCACTTTTGTTTGATAAAGGGACTCCTTCTCAAACAGGGAAACTTATGTGGTCACTATTCCACGTGATCTGTTCGGTTGCAGATATTCTAAATTTGAAAACATTTCTTAAGAAATGATTTGGAATCCTGATGTGAAAGGATTTTAAACCCCAAGCCCCCTATTGTTAAATTGCAGTCAACAATAGTTCATTCAAGGGCAAGTGATATTTGTTGCAAGTTAGGGCTGTAAATATCTAGCTGGTCAGCTTTCTTGAGGGTAAACCACTAGTTTTGCACCAGAACAATAATTCACTTTCCGTTATCCAGAACAGACGTTGGCTGGTCCTCAGGTACCATTCTTATATCCCCACCCCCCCACCTCCAATACTATTTTATTTATTTTATTTATTAATTCAGTTTACAGATAGTCCTTGACTTACAAACACAATTGTAGCCCCAAAATTTTGTGGCTAAGCGAGTCGGTGGTTAATTTTGCCCCATTTTACGACCTTTCTTGCCACAGTTGTTAAGTGAATCACTGCAATTGTTAAGCTAGTTGCAGGGAATCTGGCTTCCCCACTGATTTTTGCTTGTCAGAAGGTCTCAAAAGGGAATCACGTGACCCCGGGACACTATGACCATCATAAATATGAATTAGATGCCAAGTATCCAAATGTAATGGACGCGGTGGCTCAGTGGGTTAGGATGAAGAGCACCAGCCCCTAGAGTTGGAAATGACTAGCACGCATGTGCGGGGGAACCTTTACCTTTACCTTTTATCCAAATGTAAATCACAGGAAGATAGGATGCTGCAACAGTCGTAATCTGAAAAAACAGCCTTAAGTCACTTTTTTCAGTCCTGAAGTAACTTCAAACAGTCACTAAATGAATTGTTGTAAGTCAAGGGCTACCTGTATACACCACCCATCTCACTACCCAAAGTGACCCTAGGCGGCTTACAATACAATAAAAGCAGAAATAAAAAGGTAAAGGTTCCCCCGCACATGCATGCTAGTCGTTTCCAACTCTAGGGGCCGGTGCTCATCTCCATTTCAAAGCCGAAGAGCCAGCGCTTGTCTGAGGACTTCTCCGTGGTCATGTAGCCGGCATGACTAGACGCCAAAGGCGCACAGAACGCTGTTATCTTCCCACCAGAGTGGTCCCTATTTTTCTACTGGCATTTTTACGTGCTTTCGAACTGCTAGGTTGGCAGAAATACAAAAACATTAATATTAATATTAACATTAACAGGAATTAATACGCACTCGTTACCTCCCATATAGATTACTGCAATGCTCTCTACATGGGACTGCCCTTGAAGACCACCCGGAGGCTTCAGCTGGTGCAGAGTGCGGTCGCGCGGGTAGTGATGGGAGCACCCCGATACTCCCATATTACACCCCTCCTATGTGAGCTGCATTGGTTACCGGTTGTCCTCCGTGTGAGATTTAAGGTGCTGGTACTTACCTTTAAAGCTCTACATGGCTTAGGCCCGGGATACTTGCAGGACCATCTGCTGCCGGGAACGACTTCCCAACACCCAGTGCGCTCACACAGAGAAGGCCTCCTCAGGGTACCGTTGGCTAGACAATGTCGGCTGGCGACCCCCAGGGGGAGGGCCTTCTCTGTGGGAGCGCCAGCCCTATGGAACCAGCTTCAGATGGCCCCAGATCTCCGGTCCTTTTGCCGCGGCCTCAAAACACTCCTTTTCCATCAGGCTGACCTGGACTGACAGGGATTTTAATTATGTTTTTAATTTTTAACTTTAATTTTTAACTTATTTTAATTTTAATTTATTCTACAGGGGCTATTAATTTAATTTTCTTTTAACTTCTGTATTATTGTATGTTATTGTTGTTAGCCGCCCTGAGTCCTTCGGGAGATAGGGCGGCATATAAGTCCCAATAATAATAATAATAATAACAATTATATAAACTAATCACCAGGTATACAACGTGGGACCTTCTCTCTTACTCCTCCAGCATAAAAGACCCCCAATGGGACCCAAAACCAGTTGGCAAGAGTGAAGATTTTAATGCTTTAAGGAACGTTACAAATCAAAACTCTTTTATTGTGGCCAAGTCTTCAGAGCTCTTCAGGGCTTCTTCTCAAATGGCAGGCTAATCGAAAGTTGCTGGATTACCAAGGAAGATGTTTTCCATCCCAGTTCACAAAAGTGCCAGTTTCTTTCTCGGAGAAATGGCCAAGTGTTTTAAGAACTTCTCGTACACCATCCTCAACTGTAGTTGGGGCTTTCAACTAGAAAGAAAGAAAAAAGAAAAGAAGAATGAAATATGCCAACTATTTCCCTAATTTATTTGCAAATTCAATTTTTTTGTTTTGCATAATTTATTTTTACCTCCATTTCTCTTACTGTCAACAAAGGCAACCGATGTTGCAAAAGTTTAATTTGTTGTGAAATAACTTTCTTTTTCACTCTTTTTTCATTTTTATCTGATGCAATTGCATACTTAATGGACTGTTCAACATCTTGTGTTAAAATAAAAATCCTAATTGAGTCTAATGAACAGAGAACAAAATGAATTGCCACAAAATATATTCCTAGCTACTGACTTAAAAAAAAAAAGAATTGAAGAAATATATGATATTTGTTTTGTAGAACTTTCTTGTCCTGTAATACTTCGTTGCTAAATTCATGACAATAAAAGCAAGCAGTATTAAATGATCAAATGGCTTTCCTGATATCAAGGAAAGAATGTTATTTCATTAAATTGTTTTTGTTTGGTTTTTCTGGTTCAACTGAGCTGCAAGACCAATCCCAAGACTTTTTTTCCCCTTGCTGTTAAAAAAACACACATTTGAAAAGCCAGAAAGTGAATTAATGTAATAGCATGTTAACATATCAGTGACATGTTTTTGCACTGACAATATACGAGACAGCCTTTTGTTTAAACTGCTTCACTTTGAATCTTGAAGAGAGAGAAATTTTCAAAGCGACTATCTTGAGAAGATAAGATTAGCCGCACAGAAGGGGAAGTGTAATTTCATATGTAAAACTAATTGGTGGACGTGATTTATGACGTGTAATTAGGGGAGGGAGATTGTGCAGGATATGATGTATCAAGGGGAGGAGAGGTCAGATTCTGGCATCCCTCCATGAGTGCCGATGTTTCGTTTCATTACTAAGACTTTTTAGATAAATAATATGCCTGCAATTTGTTTGAATTGTCTCATTTATCGGAACCATGACAATCAGCTCATATACAGTAGATCGGGATCTCCAACCTTGCTAACTTTAAGACTTGTGGGCTTCAATTCCCAGAATTCCTCAGGCTGAGTTAAAATCCACAAATCTTAAAGTTGCCACGGTTGGAGATCCCTGCAGTGGATGCAGTGGTGGGATTCAGCCAGTTTGCACCAGTTCGGCAGAACCACTACCTAATTTTTTGTTGCCCAGGCCCAGAACGAACTTCCAGAAGCAGCATCCACACAGAGAACTGGTTGTTCACCTATTTCAATCCCACCACTGAGTAGATGTATTAATTTCATGGGGAGAGAGATTCTGCTGCAAGCCACTTACACTTCCATTTCCTCTTCCCATATCTGTCTGCAGCCATCCAGGGTGCAACGCAACACACAGGATCTCGTCTTTGGCATATTGCAGGGACTGGCATCGGCTGAGCATGTTTAGACCAGCCTAGAAGAGGCACATTGTAGAAACAGGAAAATGAGTGGCACAGCCTAGTCCTGCAAAGAATATTTGTAGGTTGTGCTGCAGCTGCCAATCCTAGGTTGCATTAACAGGGGGGTAGAATCAAGATCAGGCGAAGGGTTAGTACCACTTTATGATGCCTTACTTAGTAAGGCCACACTTGGGATGCAGCTAGTCCTCGACTTACAATTCTTTTGGAGAATAGGCTGAACCCCTCTTCTTTGTGACAGCTTCTTAGATATTGGAACACTGCTATCATGTCACTACTAGTCCTTTTTATCAGAGAAGAATAGAATAGAGCTGGAAGGGACCTTGGAGGTCTTCTAGTCCAGCCCCCCGCTCAAGCAGGAGAACCTATACCATCTCAGACAAGTGACTGTCTAGCCTCTTATTAAAAACCTCCAGTGATGGAGCGCCCGCAATTTTTGGAGGCAAGCCGTTCCACTGGTTAATTGTCCTCACTGTTAGGAAGTTTTTCCTTAATTCCAGATTGCTTCTCTCTTTGATCAGTTTCCAACCTGTTAAATAGCGGGTTCTTTGGTGCAGGAATGAAGACGCGAAGCTGAGTACTCATAGTTTATTTCGTGCTGGAACTGTACTGGGGAAAAGTCTGCAACTAGCCGCAATATATAGTCTAGCCCCTAGGCGGCAGCCAATAGGTTTTGAATCAACCATTGCCGCCTGGAGATAGCCAATTGCTGCACAGGAGACTTCAAGTCTGGGTTCCCGGAGAGCAGTTAGCTGCTCCAGCAACCCACCTGGTGTTTCACAAGAACCCAGTACATAACACAACCATTGTTTCTTATCTTGTCCTCTAGTGCTTTGGAGAATAATTTGACCCCCTCTTCTCTGCAGCAGCCCCTCAAATACTGGAAGACTGCTATCATGTCTCCCCTATTCCCTCTTTTCTTTAGACTAACCAAACCCTAAGTCCTGCAACCATTCTTCTTATGTTTTAACTTCCAGTCCCCTGATCATCTTTGTTGCTCTTCTCTGCATTCTTTCTAGAGTCTCAACATCTTTTTGGTGACCAAAACTGGATGCCATACAGGTAGTCCTCAATTTACGACCACAGTTGAGCCCCAAATTTCTGTTGTTAAGTGAGACATTTGGGTAAGGGAGTTTTGCCCCATTTCTCAACCTTTCTTTTTTTTGCCACATTTGTTAAGTGAATCACTGCTGATGTTAAGTTAGGAACACGGTTGCTAAGTGAACCCGGCTTCCCCATTGATCAGAAGGTGGCAAAATATGATCACATGATCCTGAGACACTGCAACCGTCATGAGTGTGAGCCAGTTGCCAAGCGCCTGAATTTTGATCATGGGACCCTGGAGATGCTGCAACGGTTGTTAAGTGTGATAAATGGTCATAAGTCACTTTGTTAATGCCATTGTAACTTTGTCACTAAACGACTGTTGTAAGTTGAGGACTACCTGTATTCTATCTAATCCAATTCTAATGCCCGTCATGGCATGGGGTTAGGTTATTTTGTGACCATCTTTGTCCACTTGTTTCTGCCTTGATGCTAGCTATGGCAGAATAAGCCAGGCTCCGTCTGTTGAGCAGCGGCATAGGTAAACGCTTTCTGAAATATGAAATAATAATACTATATGAAACATGAAATAAGCCTGAAATATGGGCTTATGGTTTGACAATAAGTGAGCGAGTCTTCTCCAAACCTTGCTGCAGCGATAGTTGGGGATTTGTCCGCTATCCCATCCCAGAATGTTGGTGATGGAGCCGCAGTCACTGGAAATGTTAACAATTGCAGCTTTGCTGCAGCTCATTCCTTTCAAGACACTTTCCTGGGATGCCTTCTTCAGCAAAGGTAGAAAGACCTGAAGAAGAAGAGGCAAACAATTAAAAACAGTGGCATGCTATTGCCGGATACGGAAAACTCACTCTGGGAATCTGCAAATGAGAGTCTGGAAATTATTCATCAAAGGCTGTCTTGTACTTTTATGAGTCAGAGCTGAGGAAGCTTCTTTTGGATGAGAAGCGAAACGTCTTCAAAGAAAAACAAGAAAGGTCGGTTGCCTCATGTAAAAGCACCTTTGGGTCATGTCAGATTTTTCAATGCTGCTGTAACTTTGAACGCTCACTAAATGAACTGTTTTAAGTCCAGGACTTCCTGCATTAGGGACATTCTGAGTTGTGAATTGGAGAGATCTATTGTTTTGGACATTCTTTCATTTTAGGTCATTTTTTTTTTTTGAAGGACTAATTAGACATGATGTTGTGACAGATTTGAGTTTTAATATACTCCTTATGAGGCTGACTGGTTAGAGTGAATTGAACTCCATTCAGGACTTGGTCAGTTTTGATCCAATTCTGCCCCTTCAGCATTAGCTGCTTTGGTCAACTGACCCTTTTCTGATGTTCCCATGTTACAGTGACTCCTTCTCCACCCTGTTAAGCATATCGTGGATCTGGGCAATACTTTCGCCCAGGGCAGAAATGCCTACTCCTAAAGTCACTATCCTCATACCCATTAGCAAGCTCTAATATAAGTCCATCTAGCCACCAAATATTAAGGACACTCGAACAAAGGTAAAGGTAATGGTTTCCCCCCTCCGGTGGTGTCTGGATCTAGAGCGCGGTGCTCATCTCTGTTTTTTAGGCAAAGGAGCCAACGTTCTCCCAAGACACTTCCATGGTCATGCGGCTTGCATGACTGTATGCTGAGGCACACAGAATGCTGCTATCTTCCCACCAAAATGGTACCTGTTTACCTACTTGCATTTGCAAGCTATCAAACTGCTAGGTTGGCAGGAGCTGGAGCAAGTGACAAGAGCTCACCCCGTCACGAAGCGCACGTAGTGATATACCAAAAGCCCAGTACATAACACCCACCACCTCAACTGCTGAGCCATTGTGGACCTAGAATAAAGCAAAAGAGCTGTGGTGGCACAGTGGTTAAAATGCAGTATTGCAGCAAACTCTGCCACTGCCAGGAGTTCGACCCTGACCGGCTCAATATTGACTCAGCCTTCCATTCTTTGGTAAAATGAGAATCCAGATTGTCTGGGGACAATATGTTGACACTGTAAACTGGTTAGAGAGTGCTATAAAGCAGTGAAGTGGTATATAAGGGCTATTGCTAAGTAAGACCTAGTCAAAAGGAGAGATCTCCTACCTGGCCCATCACCATGGGACCAATGACATTGGTATTGTACACCTCTGACATGTTTTCTGGTGTCTCTGATTCCAGACTGGATACCTTTACTATTCCAGCATTGTTGAACAACAGATTCAACCCAGCTCCGTGTAGACGTTCGGTAATTGTGGCTGCAGCAGCTTTGATGCTGGATGGATCAGAAGTGTCTGAAACAGAGATGAGAAAGATTTGGTAAGTGATGCAAATCCCTAGCCAGGATAATAACACAGCTGTTACCCAACAAGACACCTAACTGCATTTTTTATATACAGTATTAGCGTTCTACATATATTATAAAAGCATTTTTCAACCTCACGGGGGTGGTTTCAGCAATCCCAGTTTAAGGCTGGATCATTTGCACTTCCCAAGAAGATGCCATAATTTTCAGAATTGCAAGATATAGTTGCAAAATTGCTATTGCTATTGCTATTGCTAAGCACATTGGTTTGTGCTTAAATTGTAAGCCGCCCTGAGTCTTCGGAGAAGGGCGGGATATAACTGGGATTAAAATAAAAATAAAAAAAATACAGAGCAGGAGAATCATAGCAATAGTTTTTGGGGACTTTTCTTAAAAAAAAAGGCATTCTATACTTTCAAAAATGATGCTTTGATTGAAGAACTACAGAATGTTCACTTCACTGCATTTCTCATTCTCTCTCTTATTTTATTTTATTTTTATTTTTATTGCATTCAGGCTTACTGAAATATGTCTTTGTTAAGGTGTTTGAGAAAACGAATTGTGGTTGAAGATGTTGCAAATTTCTTATAAGCCAGCATGAAGGACCAAAGGACCAACCCAGCATTCTAAAACTAGACATTACAAACAAAAGCATGATTGTTATTGTTTCAATTTTTTAAAAAAATACAATTACACAATTATATACACACCCTGAGATCCTTTGTCCTCCATATTCCTTATTCAGTGGCTTATTTTTTTTTAAATGTTATTGTCTAGCTTAAAATCTCAGAATGACAAGAGAACAAATAAATTGCTTCATTTTTACAGCTTGTTTGGCAGAAATAGATCTGGACTATTGCACCCTTAGGGAGAGAAAGTGTATGAACGAAGGGAGAAAACCAGAACAACAGACTTATGAAGCAGGCAAAACAAATCTCTGCAGTAAATACAAGACAGATGTGCCTTGTCTACAAATAGTCCCTGACTTACCACAGGTTCATTTAGTGACCGTTCAACGTTACACTGAAAAAAGTGACGTGCGGCCAGTTTTCGCACTTACGACCGTAGTAGCATCCCCATGGTCACATGATCAAAATTCAGACGTTTGGCAACTGACTGACTCATATTTATGACAGTTGTAATGTCCCGGGGACCTGTGTTCATTTATTGGCGACTTTCTGACAAGTAAAGTCAATGGAGAGGCCAGATTCATTTAACAACAGTTTGACTAATTTAACAGTTGCAGTGATTTGGGGGCAAAGTCACTTAACAATCCTTAGCAACAGAAATTTTGGGCTCAGTTGTGGGCTGCCCATCCTTCCAGCTCACAAAAGGGCCCCCCATATAATCCCCATGCAAGTCGGCTCTTAGCCCATAAGTACTGGGGGGGGGG
>JAKJMR010016192.1:19125-31911 GCA_024449315.1 Daboia siamensis
AGGAAGGAAGGAAGGAAGGAAGGAAGGAAGGAAGGAAGGAAGGAAGGAAGGAAAGATAATGTAATATGTAGACAGGTAAAATCTCACCAGAGAAAACCTTCCACAACTCTAGTATCCCTCTGGCATCTGACTCCATTTTGCCCTGAAGCCAGAGGAACAACCGTGTTGCAGTAACATGTTTTGACTCCACAAGATGCTGAACAACGTGTGGGAACCTCCCCCTCTTCCAGCTTCAGAAAGGCCCAGAGCCGGTCCCTGAAGTGGGGGCAAAGTAAGGGGGATGCTGGGAGTCCGAGAGCTCCCCAATGGACAATCAACAACGCAAAGACTTCATTTGTGTCTCCAGCACCGCCCGAGTTTGCAAAGGTGGCTTTTGCCTTCCCTTTGGCAGGTGGGGAGGAATCGCAGCTGCCCTTTCCCTGCCTGTGCGGGGGTGTGCCTGTGCATGCACACCGGAAACACACACACACACACACACACACACACACACACACACACAAATTGGATGTGCTTATATATTCATGTCCCCTCTTTTAACCCTTCTGTGCTCCCTGGCTGTCATCAGGAAGGCAATTGTGAGGGATATAAAACACCCCAAAGTGACCTCTGCACCCGAAAGAAATAAGCAGTTGGCGGATGTGATGTACTGCCCATCAAGAATGACAAACTCAAGGATTTTTCTCTCCGGCTCTCGAGATTATTGTTCCTGCCATTTCTCCCGCCTGCAGGCTGCTGACTCTGATTGATGAGATGGCGGAGGGAGAACCTATGAAGCTTTGGTGATCCAGTTGTCCTTATCCCATTGCCCAGAGCTGCACCTCCAAGGGAGGGACCATAAATTTATC
This sequence comes from Daboia siamensis, assembly GCA_024449315.1. Classification (NCBI taxonomy): domain Eukaryota; kingdom Metazoa; phylum Chordata; class Lepidosauria; order Squamata; family Viperidae; genus Daboia; species Daboia siamensis. The sequence goes on from JAKJMR010016192.1 coordinate 19,971, forward strand.
CCAGGCTTTTTTTTAATAACCTCCCTGCTTTATTTAGCTCGCTCTCTCTCTCTCTCTCTCTCTCTCTCTCTCTCTCTCACACACACACACACACACACACCTGTGGTGAATTCTGGATCTGCCTTGTACAGAACAGTATTTCATAAAGGTGGGGGGATGCTTGGCTACATTGAGATGTTGGCAAAAGGGTGCGAAATCAAAGGAAGACGGAGCTGAAGAAGCTTCTTGGATGAGAAGTGAAACGCCTTCAAAGAGAGCGGAAGAAGCTTCTTGGATGAGAAGCGAAACGCCTTCAAAGGAAATCGAGAAAGTCCAGTTTCCTTTTGAAAAAAGCATCTTTGGGACAACCATGATGTGGATGACAGAGAATCTCCATAGGCAAAGAAAGACAGGGGAATCTCAGCTCCAAAATAAAGCTATGGTTCTTCCAAAATGTAGGTGAATCTCTTGATCAGCGGTTCCCAAACTTTTCTATATCCCGCGCCCCTAGAATGTTTCTGATATATTCTCGCACCGCTTACAAAAGTTTGAAATAATGGCAATGGATTATGCATACACGCTATAATTTTGAAACGTCTAAACCCAGGTTTTCACACCCCCTAAAGTATCATCTTGCACCCCCGGTTGGGGACCCCTGCTCTAGATCAAGAAGCAGATTCCTTTTCCTTTGTTAGGAAAAGGGGCCTTCAGCCTGGAGGAAGAGGAACGAGGGGAAGTTTACAGAGGGGTCAAGTTGTCCAGAAACTGGCACTCACAAATGTTTCCCAAACTCTCCATGAGGACCCAAAGGTGCCTCTCTTTTTTTCAGGAAGCAACTGGACTTTCTTGTTTTTCTTTGAGGGTGTCTGGATGACACTCCGAGCAACATGGGATCAGCTGCTCCAGAGCCACATGTCTCATGGTTCTGCTCTTCAATAAACTGCAAACTTCTTTCTAAAGCAGTCTCCATTTTGTTTATTCCCACCTTGGACTGGACCCTGATGAAGATTTTTCTTTCAACAATGGCATTGTAGAATCCAATCTTCTTCAGTGTTCAAACAAAAACATGCATGATAGAAACCCTCAGAGATGTAAAACCCACAACCTCCACAGACGTGCTGGTTCCACTCTTGTACAGATCTCAGTATGAGGAAATTTTAATGAAAATCTAGGTAGTTGCATCTTTATGACCTGTATTTCTGGTCCTAGTTTTCGTAGACACGAAAACTAGCTCTTGATCATCTTCCTCATAGTTTCCTTTTGAGTACAGTATTTGTACTCAATTTGTACAGTACAGTATCATTATTTCCTTCAGATGAAATGTCCCTAAATCCTTCATCCTGTCTTCACAGAGTATGTCCAGTTAATAATCATCTTGGCTGCTGTCCTTTGACCTTGTTCAAAACTGTCAGTCTTCTGGAAATGGGATGTCCAGAACCACAGACTATAGTCCAGGAGTGATCTTACTAATGGCAAATGGCAAATAATTGTGACTTTTTGTTTCTTTGATGTGATGTTTCTTCTAATACAGCCCGGAATTATGTTAGCCTGTTGGCAGCTGTCTCCTGCTGTTGAGTCAGTTCAGTTACTATTAATGACCTGTTCCTTCGTGTATTTCCAAACCACGAATATCTTGTATGTGTGCCCTATATTTTTTTTCTCTCTGACTGTAATTATTTCACACATTTTTCTGTTAAAGGAGATTTTATCCCTTTCGACCAAATCTTTCAAACTTGTTCGGATAAAATTGTGATTGTGTTCTATCAGCCTAAGTGTTGGACACATCTCCCAATTTTATGCCATGTTCATATTTGATATTCTTTTTATATTTCATCTATGTAACCGTCCTAGTAGCTCAAATTTCATAGATGAAAGGAAACTTTCAGTGTAACAATGGCAGCTTTGAAATGACACAATCTCTTCCATCTTCTGCAATAACAGCTCTGTTCCTAGATAATAGAACATAGAATATAGAATAATAGGATTGGAAGGGATCTTGGAGGTCTTCTAGTCCAGCCCCCTGATCAAACAGGAGACCTTATGGCATTCCAGACATTTCTCTTCTTAAAAACCTCCAGTGATGATGCCCCCACAGCTTCCGGAGGCAAGCTGTTCCATTGATTAATTGTTCTCATTGATAGGAAATTTCTCCTTAGTTCTGGGTTGGTTCTCTCTTTAACGATCTTCCCCCATTACTTCTTGCCCTGCCTGCAGTTGTTTTAGAGAGTCGCCTGACCCTTTTCTTTGTGGCAGCCTTTCAAGATGGCTATTGCATCATTCCTACTCTTCCTCGTCGTTAAATTCAATGACTAAATTAGTCATTTGGGATTGTCAATGAAGCTTGTGTAATCAAATCATATTTTGGTCAGAAAAAGGAGATATTCTTTTCTCAAGTGTGCTATCCTCGGCTGGAGAGTTACGTATCCATTTGTAGGTTATGATTTTCTACAGTGAACAAGGTTTGAGTGGAGTTCTGTTGGAAGTAACTGACTCACCGGCCTAATGATTGGCACAAGGTGTTGGCTTCCACAGGGACATTTCTAGAATGCAAAAATGATGTGTTTGGTCAGACCTTGGATGAATCCATGCCCACCCACCACTCAGCGGAAATTAAATCAGAACAGGACAATCCATTCTAACTTTCTCTGAGCCCAGCTCCGTATTGGACAGCCAGGTCAATGTCACAGGCGCTTCCCAGCAGCGGTTCAATGAGAAGGAACGTGGTTTTGAGTTTCAGAGCGGTTGCTGTAGCCTGCATCCATTTGTCCTCCCCCTCCTTTGGTCTTGTTCGAGTGTGTGACATAACAAGGATTCGAAGTGACACACACCAAACTTTGAACGTCCCGCAGGCAGATTCGGTGGCTCAGATGCTGTCATCTTGAACCACATCACTGGCTTCGTCCGTGACACATGTCAGAAATGTTCTTATGTCTGCTCTTTTTTTTGGTTTTGTTTGTTTGTGTTGTGTTGTGTTGTTTTTCACCAGGATGCTTCTGTGGCTGAGGAAGGGAAGGGCTGACATTTTCAGGGAAGTCACTCCTGTCCCTTCTTCCTGCCTCCCTCTAACTGTCAGCCCAAGTTTCCCCTAAACATATCAGAATGCAGTGAAATAAACCGTGTCGTTTAGAAATATATTCGGCAATAACCAGGCTTTTATAGCAATGGAAAAGAGAGTTGGGCGCGTTTTCTCAGAGAACAGATGCCTGGTGCAAAAGACAGCGGTGGGCTATCTCTGACCTTTCTGATGTGCCGGATTCAAATCCGATGTGCAGAATTTAGCTGCCTACGAATTCCTTGACATTTCAGGGGCCCCATCCCCACCAATCAAGGGAAATTATGTGATAAATAAAACCCAGCATAATAAGGGTATTTCTTCACCCCATGTGCCAGGAGTTGGAAGAATTAACATTTGGATGAAAATACTTAGGACGCGGTGGCTCACTGGGTTAGAACGCTGAGCTTGTCGATCAGAAGGTCGGCAGTTTGGCGGGTCAAATCCCGAGTGCCACGTAGCAGAGTGAGCGCCTGTTACTTGTCCCAGCTTCTGCCAACCTAGCAGTTCGAAAGCACGTAAAAATGCAAGTAGAAAAATAGGGACCACTCCGGTGGGAAGGTAACAGCGTTCCGTGCGCCTTTGGCGTCTAGTCATGCCGGCCAGATGACCACGGAGATGTCCTCGGACAAACACTGGCTCTTCGGCTTTGAAATGGAGATGAGCACCAGCCCCTAGAGTTGGAAACGACTAGCACGCATGTGCAGGGGAACCTTTACCTTTACCTTTACCTTACTTAGATTAAAAAAGGATGCTAGCCTTCTTTTCATAAATGTTGCATGGATGCCCCTGAATAACTTCTGGATGTTTAGCTCTCATTCTCTATGGAGATTCTCCATCCTCCTGGTCATGGTTGTCCCAAAAGTGCTTTTTTCAGGAGGCAACTGGACTTTCTTGGTTTTCTTTGAAGACCTTTCGCTTCTCATCCAAGAAGCTTCTTCAGCTCTGACTAGACTCATCCCCAACAGCCTGTACCTGTCTTCAACAGTGAAGGGACCCAGGGCAGAAAACATCCTGCTATCTCCCGTCTACAACACAATCCTTTCAGCAACTCCAAGAATGCTCCACACCCATTTACACCACTCAGGTGACCCTGAGGACACATGTAAACCTCCAAATGACCTGGAATTAAGGAGAAGCTTTCCAACAGCAAAGACAATTAACCAGTGGAACAGCTTACCTCCAGAAATCGTGGGTTCTCCGTCACTGGAGGTTTTTAAGAAGTGATTGGACAGTCACTTGTCTGAAATGGTATAGGTTCTCCTGCTGGAGCAAGGGGGCTGGACTAGAAGACCTCCAAAGTCCCTTCCAGCTCTATTCTATTCAATTCTGGACCTTTCGCTCATAATTAAACCGCGCCCTTAATTTCCCTGCATATATTCATCAGCCCCACTTCACAAGTTCAGTCTACCTTCATTAGGACTGTTTATAACCTTCTCTTAAGTTCAGAGACAGGCTGCATATTTTATTTCCTGTCTTCCATTTCGTTCATTAAGTCACACTCTTTGCTATTCCTTTTACATTCCAAGTCTCAATCTTCATGCAGTCTATCCCCCTCCAATTATTTTTTTTTTGGTTCCAGGATGCAGACCCTGGATCGATAGATTTAGATTTTATTCACACACACACACACACACACAAAAGCGTTGGGGGGAAAATCTTAGCTAACATTAGGAAGACCTTCTTTATCGGGTTTGATCTTTTAATCACAGTTTTAAAAGCGAGTAAAGGAGTTTCAGAATTAGCAGGAGGATATATAGGCGGGCCTTTAATCTCCTTCTCATTTCTGGGTTGCTTTTCCAACCTTCTTCGTCACAGTCGCCATCAGAAACAAGATATGGGAAGGGCCTTTTGCTTTTCTCACCCGCTCCTGCTGTGATTGCCTAGTCAACACACCATATTGGTCCCCGAATAAATAGTGCAATGCCTCAGAGGCACAGTCCTATACTGTGACTGGCAAGCTTTTAATAGCCTTATCCATCATGAATTAGTCTAATTCCCCTTTAAAGCAAACTAAATTAGCAGCATGGCTAATTGGCTGCTATTGCATTTATTATTATTTCTGTTTGTGCTACCTGTGTTATTAAAATTCATTTAAATAGCAATAGAGTTGGAGAATTTGGAGCTAGCTTTACTGCTTTAATGGTGATTAAAGTAAAATCTGTTGGTTCCTGCCCTGGAGACTTATGGTGGGTACCTTCCCAGTCTGTCTGCAACACACAACTGCAAATAAAAAGGTGACAGTCGATGTCTGAAGATTTAACCGAATGAAGATGCATTTGTTTTGGGCTTCTAATTAATCAAGATAACATCTCTTTCAGCCATTAGACAGTAAAATCAATTGCCTAGGCAGGCTGGCTGCCATTTAGACTTATATACAAACACCTATTATTGGCAATAGTGATGTATTTAACCATTTCATCCTTTATTATATTTCAAATAAGAGTCAGCTTCAAAGAGATGCATGAAGGTCCATGGGTTTGCCTTGAGGTAAACGTTGGGCCAACCAGCTTGGCTTTATCAACGAGGATCTTAAATTAAATGACTAAAATGAAATGTATCTTGACAAATTTGCAAACTGTTCTGTCTTTAGGAACCAACTGTACAGCTTTGTAAAATTATCTTCATATTTCCTACGTGTATTACCATTATTTTGAAGTAGAGCATGGAATATGAAGACAAGTCTCATCATTGCAATAATGTTCATGGAGCTACACCAGGGGTCTTCAAACATGGCCCTTTTATGACTTGTGGATCTCAACTCCCAGAATTCCTCACCCAGGCACACTGGCTGAGGAATTCTGGGAGTTGAGGTCCACAAGTCATAAAAGGGCCATGTTTGAAGACCCCTGAGCTATACTTAGTAATCTACAGGACTTTTGGTTGACTCCTATTATTTGGCTTTTTTTCCAGGGAATATAGAAGATTTATGTTAAAATTTTGTTTACGCAATCAAGGGTTTCCCCAAATAGGATCCATCCACCGTATGGATAAAGGGATTTGTATGCAGGATAAAATCACTGTCATAAGTGTGGCAATTTAAGTAAAAACATCTAATGTTAAACATGGAAAGTTGAATGATTTAATACTCTCTTGACGAGTGCCTGAAATTAAGAGTTTGTCAAGATTGTCAAGATTGCCAAATAAGTTAATAAACAGATCTAAATAGTGTAGGGTTGACTCTGACATGCATTTCATTGGAAGCTTCTGTGACACAAAAGATATTAATTCTTCCTCACTCTTCACTTAATGTAAATTAATGAGAACAATATATTCCTTCTGAATGTGTTAGACAAATGCTAAACTGTGGTTAGCTGTATTGGTGATAGAAATAACTGTTATTTTCAGGACTCTAATGTTGGATGATAAACTCATTTGGAGCAAAGTTCTGAGGCTCAGGACCAATAATACACACACACAGAGAGAGAGAGAGAGAAAGAGAGAGAGAGAGAGATATGTTGGACAATCTTAACTGGGGCTTATTTTTGGGGGTAGGGCTTATATTACAAGCATCCTGAAAAATCAGCCTTTTTTTTCTAGTTATTTTTGTGATCCTGATTTCCCTTTGACCTCATGGCCTCCACCTATTTAGTTGAGGCTTCCAACTTACCAAGTTATCCATTAGATGATTGGAGGATGTTAGATTTCTCTTTTGTCTCCCATAATAATGGATCTAAGTTACCCAGAAGCAGATTGTGGTTGAACCTTAGGAAGATCTAATAGTTAGAACAGTTTGAAAATAAAACCAATTAACTGGAAAAGTTGGTTCCTCTTCACTGGAGTGGCATCTGTCACAGTTGCTTGAATTTGGATTCCTGTTCTGAGCAGAAGACTAAATACTAAAGAATTTAGCTATTCTCCAAAGGGCCTGAAGGCAGGACAAGAAGCAACGGATGGAAACTAACCAAAGAGAGAAGCAACCCAGAACTAAGGAGAAATTTCCTGACAGCTAGAACAATTTACCAGTGGAACCACCTGCCTCCAGAAGTGGTGAATGCTCCAACACCGGAAGCTTTTAAGAAGAGACTGGACAGCCACTTGTCTGAAATGGTATAGGGTTTCCTGCCTGAGCAGAGGGTTGGACTAGATGACCTCCAAGGTCCCTTCCAACTTTTTAAAATCATCATCATCATCATCATCATCATCATCATCATCATCATCATCATCATCATCTAAAGTATTCTAAATACTCCTTTCCAATTCTATGATCTTTTCCCCCCACCTTATCTAATTTTCCTTTTTTAACAGTGTTGAGTGTGCTACGTATTCGTTTATCTGTTCTCTACATCTCAGTATTGTCTGACTTTAATAGTATTCTTGATAGATTATAGTTAGGTGTTTTCCCCCTTCTGGGTTAGAGTGTCGGAATTTATCTGAAGGACCAACTTGTACGCCAAGCCAACTCCTCTTTGTGTCTTGCAATTTGTTCTGTTCCTTCACCTCCACCTCCAGCTGCCCTATCCTTGGCGATATTTTAATAACGCAGTTAATATCTTTTTCAATATAATGATGGGCTTAGCTCTCCCTTGCCGTGGTGCCGTGTCTTGCTTCGTAAGAGAACAATGGCTACCGAAAGATGGCCTCCAGCGTGGAACAATTTATAGGTATGGAGGGGTTTAAATAGCCAATTTGTAAAAGCTTCAGACTCAATTTATGTGCCAGGGTTTGGTTGTTGTTTTTCACACACACACACACACACACACAAACACACACACCGTGGCCTTTGCTTTGACAAAAGTGTAAAAATGTGCCACGTTTCAGTCCCGTTTACTCTGTTAGTAACTATCAGCTAAGGAAAAAAAAAGGGAGAGAGAAAGAGGCCCACTTAGCCACAGTTTCAGATCCATTTCGTCACTGAAAATAAGAAAAAGCACAAATGTTTTTGAAAAGGCAGCAATCGTAACCTTGGAGCTACACCTTTTGTTTTTATTTAAGATTATGCCCCCCCCCAAAAAAATTCCTCAGCTGGGATTTTTGGAAAGGAGCAGCTTGAGTGAAGACACATCTTTACCAGAATACACACACACACACACACACACACACACACACACACATATCTAGGGGCCGGTGCTCGTCTCCATTTCCAAGCCGAAGAGCCAGCGTTTGTCCGAGGACGTCTCCGTGGTCATGTGGCCGGCATGACTAGACGCCAAAGGCGCACGGAACGCTGTTACCTTCCCACCGGAGTGGTCCCTATTTTTCTACTTGCATTTTTACGTGCTTTCGAACTGCTAGGTGGGCAGAAGCTGGGACGAGTAACAGGCGCTCACTCTGCTACGCGGCACTCGGGATTTGACCCGCCAAACTGCCGACCATCTGCTCGACAAGCTCAGTGTCCTAACCCACTGAGCCACCGCGTCCCTTTATATATATATATATACACAAAGCACGAAGCCCAAGACACCAGCCTGAAACACCGCCAAGACACCTTCAGTCCTACACGGGAAAAGACCCGAATACACCAAGACCTACATACATACATATATATATATATATATATATATATAAATAAAGGGTCGCTTTGGTGCTCTCTGATCTTGCTTGTTTTCTTGCAGATGTTTCATTACCAAACTAGGGAACATCATCAGTGTTAGAAGGGGGTGGGATTTACAGAATGGAGGAGGAGGAGGAGGAGGAGGAGGAGAGGACTTCTTTCATTACACAATTAGGGATCATCATCAGCTGATGATGTTACCTAGTTGGTGTAATGAAACGTCCACAAGAAAACAACCCAGCTCAGAGAGCACCAAGGACCCCTCATTTCAACCCTGAGCTACAAATATTCTCCTTCATTGTTCCAATGATACCTGTCTGCCCCCCCCCCCCCAAAAAAAACCCCCACAACATTATTTTAAGCATTATCTGTCAGGCCTCCTAGCTGCTCCCCCCTGCCTGTCCAAGACCCCCCCTCAAAGTCCTTTATTTAAGCAGCCTTCGCTACCACATCTGATTTGGGCGTACTCCGCTCAGAGTCAGGGAACCCAAAGTCACAACACATCAATTCAAGAAGTTTTTAGCCGTCTCCGATACAAAAATAAGATAAAATAAAATAAAAATCTCAAGCCAGAAGCTGGGGACGGCTGTCAGCAACTTGGCTGAGCTATTGGAGAAAAAGGACCGGCTAATTTAGTCTAGACTGTCTTTCTGCTATGGCTTTTGAGTGATGTGTGCGGCCCAGCGCACATTTGCTGAAAACTAGTATCAGGGAATGACATACAGTTTGATAACATAAGATGCTTAAGGTTGTGGGTTGTTTTTTTTTCCCCTTTTGGCTCAAGTGAGATGTTCAGAGCTAATAGCTCTGGTGAGCGGAGTTTGAGCTGCGATCTGCACCTTGAGATATCAGGGCTGGCTCGGGGGGGGGGGGGGGGGGGGGGAAAAAAAAAAGGGGGTGGGGAGAATGAAAGCCTATTTCTAGAAAGGGCTTCCGATGAGCCGCATTTGTCACTGAAGGGGGAGATGGGTATAATTACTTTGTCAGTCTCATTTGGGCTGAGCTGGCTTCTTCGGCTAAGAAAGATGGACTAACTGCCAGCGCGGCTGACAGGTCGTCGATAATGCAGCAATTAATGTCATAAATAATTCTGGAACCAATTATATCAAAATGGACTCGGAGCTTTAAAAAAGATCAGAATTTCCTTCTCATCCTCCTCCTCCTCCTCCTCCTTCTTCCCAACTAGCAGCAAGTCACCCTTTTCATTTTTCTCTATAATTACTTTTCATTGTCCGCCACCGTGATGTAGAGTCTTTTTTCCCTTCGGCCCGTTTTTTTAAAACCTCCTTCGATTCCCATCGTAGCCCCAACGCCATCCCACGTCCCTCCCTCCCTGCCTTCTTCCTTTGTGGTTACTGGATATCTTTCGCTGGGCACATCATCTTTTAGCCTGGCCGTTTACATGATAAATCCCTCTGTACTCTAATGATTAAAGATCTGGTTTTCTCAAATGTCATGAGTACTGACAGCCGGGCAACCCAAAACAATGGCATTTGGAAATGAAGACGTTGGTGAAATGAATTGATTTGTCTTATTATTTTAAAGGTTGTTCTGAGTTTGCTTACACTGAACCTATTGATTTTTTTTTGGGGGGGGGGTGGCCCCATCCTTTCCCACTACAGTTGCAAACCATATTCCATCTACGTTCCAAGGAGTTGTAACCCCTTCTAAGTGTCTTAAGAGGGAAATACAGACATGCAGATGACACACGTGCACCATGCACATTTTTATTGGAGGGGTGGCATTTTTTTAAAAAAGAAAGAAACGGGGGCTTTTGAACAACGATGGTTGTCGAAAGAGCTGCATCTATTTCTGCATCCATGAGATGGGCCTTTTGAGAGGTCAAGACTGGAATCAGTTTCAGCTTTGCTTGCTTTAGGATGATAGCCGAGCAGGAAGACATTGCATTGATTCAGTACTTAGAAAATTTACATGAGTCATAAATCAAGACTATTGAAGTCTTGGAGAGGGGGAGAACTAGTAGGAAGCACATTTCCTAAGGATATTGATGAGTTATTATCCATTTATTTACAGCTGTTAGTGTATATTTGGTGTAAGTTGCAAAAAAGATCTAGGGTTTTTTTTGTTTTTTAAAAAAATCCTAAACCTAAATGAACTTTTTGACTAAAATGCATACAGTCAAACAAGATTCCTATTTTTATTCTAAGATAGCATTTCAGGGATATTTTAAACTGAATTAAATGCATTATTCTATTCCATTTCATTCTGTTCCATTCCACTCTCTTCCGCTCCATTCCATTTCATTCTGTTCCCTTCAATTCTGTTTTATTCCATCCCATCCCATTCTATTCTATTTTCCATTCCATTCCACTCTACGCTATGCCATGCCATCCTTACAAGACTAACTGAAATATTTGTGTTTATGTTTATTGAATTTATATACCGCCCTTTTCCCGTAGGACTCAGGGCGGTTTACAAAGTATTTAAAAACATCAATACAATACAAGAGTTAAAAACAGTTAAAATAATTAAATTAAATCCCTGAAGAAATAAAAAACCCCAGTTAAAATTCTCAGTCCAGGCCAGAAAGGTCCCGGCGGAATGAACGGAGGTCGGGGGCAGTCCTGAGCTCCACGGGCAGCTGGTTCCAGAGGGCAGGCGCACCCACAGAGAAGGCCCTCCCCCTGGGTGTCATCCGCCAGCAATCTTTTATCGCCGGCACCCTGAGAAGACCCTCCCTGTGGGAGTGCACTGGACGAAGGGAGCTCGATGCTGGCAGCAGGTGTTCCCTTAGATATCCTGGACCCAAGCCAATTAGGGCTTTATAGGTCATCACCAGCACCTTGAATCTCACCCGGAGGGCAACCAACACAATCAGATTTTCAGCACATTGACTACTCAAAAGTAAGAAGTATAAGTAAGAAGCCACCCAGAGCCATCTTAATATATGGGATATGGGTAGCACAACAATTTTGTCAATAAATACATTTTTTTTTAAAAAAAAATAATAACATCCCCACCCAGCACGTATTGCTCTTAGAAGAAGATCAAAGAGTTGCCGATGACTAGGAATTGTACAGAGATACTGGGATCTTGGTTTCATTTCCTACCTCATTCTGGAAACCTTGTTTGAGAAAGTAGCACTATGACACAAGGTGCACGCAATGGAAAACAACAGGTTTTGCTTGGAAAGGTATGGAAAACTGGAGCATACCTGTGCCAGTAAATGACACAATTTCTTAGTCTACAGAACAATTAACCAGTGGAACAACCTGCCTCCAGAAGTGGTGAATGCTCCAACACTGGACGTTTTTAAGAAGAGACTGGACAGCGATTTGTCTGAAATGGTATGGGGTTTTCTGCCTGAGCAGGGGGTTGGACTAGATGACCTCCAAGTACCCTTCCAACTTATTATTATTATTATTATTATTATTATTATTATTATTATTATTATT
>JAKJMR010016204.1:3603-38414 GCA_024449315.1 Daboia siamensis
TTATTATTATTATTATTATTATTATTATTATTATTATTATTATTATTATTATTATGCAGATCCCTTGCCTAGATGCCCAGGTTGTGGCGGCCGCCACCAATGCTTGGACTGCAGGTTCCGGACAGCCACGTGCTGGGCCTGCAGAAAAACTGGCCACATCGCATCTGTAGTGGTCACCAGAGGACCGGCCAGCAAATCGTCAGTCAGAAGATCCAACCAGGAGGGATACTGGGGCCCCGGAGCCATACAGGATGGGGTTTTGCTCAAGTCGCAGAAGCATCTGCTGTACTGGGTCCCACCGCCCCATTAAACCCAAGTATAGACTATAGGGATCTCCTGTAAGATGGAGCTGGACACAGGCTCTGCAGTCTCCATTATTTCCCTGGAAACATTTGATTTCATTTGTGGTCGCAGTAAGAGGTGAGCTAAGCTGAGGCTCTCTGACATAATTCTAACAGATTTTCAGAATGCCAGAGTGGTAGTCAAGGGTGAAGCCACCTTGGCTGTTAAATTTAAGTGGTTTTCAGGGCACCTGGTTGTTGTTGTAGTAGGGGGCCAGAGAACGAGCCTAATTGGACTCGATTGGTTTGATGCACTAGGCACCCAAGTAACCGGAATCAACCGGACACAAGTTGTGAGTCTAGCGACAGTTTGCGAGGAATTCGCAGACATATTTGATTCAGTTCTAGGAACTTACACGGGCCCGCCAATAGCATTCAAACTAGACCCAAATGTAGTACCAGTCAAGATTAAGCCTCGTAGGGTCCCATTTGCCCTCAAGCACAAAATAGACACGGAACTAGACAAACTTCTTGAACAAGGCATTTTGCAACCAGTAGATGGTGGGGAGTGGGAAACTCCTATTGTAACACCACTCAAAGCCAACGGGGAAGTCAGAATCTGTACAGATTATAAATGCACAATTAACTGGGCCCTTAAACAGCACACATACCCAGTTCTAGTAGTGAGCCACATCCTGGCATCCTTGCAGGGTGGCACCACTTTTGCGAAATTAGATTTGATGCAGGCCTATGAGAAACTTTCTGTTGATGAGGCCACGGCTGCAGCACAGAATTGTAACCCACAGGGGGGCATTCAAAGTTAAGAGCCTGCAATTTGGGGTCAGTGTAGCCCCAGGCATTTTTCAGGGAACCATGGAACGCACACTCAAGGACATTCAGGGGGTTTGCCCCTATTTTGATGATGTGCTTATTGCTGGAGAATCCACAGAGATGCTAGCAAGGAGGCTCAGAGCCATCCTGTAGAGGCTGTGTGAAGCAGGCCTCAAACTAAAAAAGAGCAAGTGCAGTATTGGGGTTCATTCAACCAAATTTTTGCGGTTTCGCATTGATGCTGATGGCATCCACCCCGCTGAGTCCAAAGTAAAAGCCATTCAGCTGGCACCTAGCCCTAAAACCAAAGGAGAGCTGCAAGCATTCTTGGGCCTCCTCAACTTCTACCACGCATTCTTTCCTAACAAGGCTGCAGTGGCAGAGCCACTTCACAGGCTCCTAGATAAAAAAGCTTCCTGGAAGTGGACTAGCATTCACGAAAAAAGTTTTCAGGACCTGAAAGCACTTCTGTCGGTCAGTTCCACTATCACTGATTTCAAAGAATCTAAACCAGTTTGCTTAGTGTGTGACGCATTCCCATACGGGGTGGGTGCAGTCTTGAGTCACTTAGAGAAAGATGGAACTCAAGTTCCCATTGCTTTTTATTAGAGGATACTGACCTCTGCTGAGCGTAATTACGCTCAAATTGACAAAGAGGCATTGGCCATTGTAGCTGGAGTTAAAAAATTCCACAACTACTTATATGGCAGGGACTTCACGGTCTTCACAGACCACAAACTGCTATTGGGGCTATTCACTACCAACAAACAGACACCCCACATATTATCCCCTAGAATGCTGAGATGGTCTATTTTTTAATTGGCTTAAACGTATAAGCTGATTCACAAACCTGGCAAAGAGATGGGCCATGCAGACGGCCTGAGCAGGCTTCCACTACCGCAAATCAAACCAGATCCAGCCACAGAGGCCTGTATTTTGTCCATTCAGGACTTGCCAGAGTTTCCCCTCCATGCAGGGGACATAGCTGCAGAAATGGTGGCTGACAAGACACTAAGTAGAGTGCTTTCTTGGGTACACACAGGGTGGCTGGATAAACGCTCAGGCCCTGAATTTCAGAGTTATTTTACAAGAAGACATGAGCTATCAGCTCACTAGGGTTGTATTCTTTGGGAGAACAGGGTCATAGTTCCTACCTCACTAAGAGACAGGGTTTTACAATCACTGCATGAAGGCCCTCCGGGTATTGTCCATATGAAAGCTTTAGCTAGAAGCTACTTATGGTGGCCAGGATTAGATAAGGCCATCGAGGCCCAGGTGCATGGCTGTTACACATGCCAGCAATCAAGGCCTGAAATGCCACACATTCCAGTTCACAGGTGGGAGGAGACTCACACTCCCTGGTCTAGAATGCACATAGACTTTGCTGGGCCCTTTCAGGGACAGTTCTTCCTTATAGTGGTTGACAGCCACTTTAAATGGCTTGAAGTAATACCAGTTGCAAACGTGACTACTGCTAGGACCGTCCAGATGCTTAGGGAACTCTTTGCCATGTATGGGCTGCCAGACATTGTAGTACCCGACAACGGAGCCCAATTTACTGTGGTAGAATTTCAGGCGTTCTGAGAGTGAACCTAATTAGGCATGTAATGTCGGCCCCATTTCACCCTTCTACTAATGGTCAAGCTGAATGCATGGTTCCCACCACAAAAGAGTCACTGAAGCATATAGTAACTGGAGACTGGTACCACAGACTGACAGATTTTTTGCTTTGCCAACATTCCACGCCATGCACGGCTACAGGGAAAAGCCCAGCAGAGATGCGCTGGGGGAGGCGATTGATCACGAAAGTGGATAGGTTGCACCCAGACTGGGTGGCAGCAGAAGCCTCTCATCCAAAACCCCCGAGGGGGCTGCAAGTGGGCGATGGGGTATGGGCCAGGAACTATGGGCATGGGAATTTGTGGGTGCAAGGAAAAATCACTAAAATGACAGGCCCTCTCTCCTACGAAGTATTAATGTATGCCCTGTTCACCGCCTTGAGTCCTTCGGGAGAAGGGCGGTATATAAATATAATAAACTAAACTAAACTAAACTAAACATTGATACAGTCAAATTATTAAAAACATAATAATAATAACTTAAACAAAAATATAATCAATACTAATACTAAAGTTAATAAAAATCTAAAATCTACTCATAAGCTAAATGGAACTTTTTAGTCCCATATTTATTCTGAATATAATCTATCCACCTCCTCCAAACTGAAATATATCTTTCTTGTGAATGATCCTTCAAATAAGCAGAAATCTTAGACATTTCTGCAAGATTCGATACCTTAAGTACCCATTCTTCTATAGAAGGCAAACTATCCTTCTTCCAATATTATCCCACCACATGCTGCTGTTATCAAGTTCAACATCAAATTAATTTCTTTAGTATCACAATCTACAACAATACCCAATAAAAACAATTGTGGAGAAAACTTTATCTTTCTCTTAAAAATCTTTTGAATGTTCCACCAGATTTTAATCCAAAAAGCTTTTATATTTCTGCAAGTCCACCACATATGAAAATAAGTAGCATCTAAACTACCGCATCTCCAGCATTTAAACTGTAGGTTAGGATACATGTTAGACAACTTTTTGGGATCCAAATGCCATCTATAAAACATTTTATAAAAATTTTCTCTTAAATTTTGAGCCTAAGTAAATTTAACATTTCTATCCCAGATTACCTCCCAAGTATCCAACGGAATTGGTTCCTGTATGTTTTGTGCCCACTTTATCATACAATCTTTAACTAATTCTGTTTCCGAGTCCAATTCAATTAAAACATTATATATACTCTTTATATGTGCACGATTTAAATCTCTAATTTGTTTTACTAAGTTTTCATCTGTAATTGTAATGCCAACCTTCTCATCCAGCTTCCACCTAGCTTTCAGTTGGGTGTATTGGAACCAAGAGTAACTCATGCTTTCTTGTTTTAACTTATCTAATGATTTAAGTTGCCAATTATTCCCTTCCAATCTAAGTAATTCCTTATAGGAAAACATATCCAAACTCACTCCCATAGATACACCTTCTATCGTGTGTCCGGGAATTCCCCAAATCGGTATTTTATAATTTAACTTATAATAATACTTTTTCCAGACACGCAGCAAAGCACTTCTAAGAATATGAGATTTAAAAGCCCTGTCTACCTTTTTATCATAAAGCAAATATGCATGCCATCCATATACCAAATCCCAACCCTTTTATTAGTTAAATTAAGCCAATCGCTAACCCATGTCATGACCACCACATCATAATACAATTTCAAATTAGGCACCTTGAGTCCCCCTCTTTCCCTAGCATCTTGCAGAATCTTAAATTTAACTCTTGGTTTCTTCCCCGCCCAGATAAATTTATTAATACCCTTCTGCCATTCATCAAGGTTGGCATCCTTTTTCAATATAGGTATCATTTGAAACAAAAAAAGAAACTTTGGCAGAACATTCATTTTAACAGCTGCGATTCTTCCCAATAGAGATAATTGTAATTTTTTCCAATTATTTAAATCCTTTTGTATCTTCAACCATAGTGTTTCATAGTTATTCTTATATAATTTTGCATTTGAAGCTGCAATATACACTCCTAAATACTTAACCTTTTTTACTATTTCAAAACCTGTTCATTTAATTAACATTTCCTTTTCACTCATAGACATATTCTTAGACAATATCTTAGTCTTATTACTATTTACCTTAAACCCTGAAACCTTGCCATACTGAGTTATAATTTCCATCAAATCTATAACCGATTGTATCGGTTGAGATAATGTCACAACCAAGTCATCAGCAAAAGCTCTCAATCTATAATCAATCAGTTTTCTTTTAATTCCTTTTATCATAGAAGACTCTCGAATTTTAATTAATAAAATCTCTAACATTAATACAAACAACAATGGTGATAGGGGGCATCCCTGTCTTGTACCTTTTTCAATTTTAAACATCTCTGTTAACCCCCCATTAATTATAATTTGTGCAGTTTGTTGTTGATATATAGCTTTAATAGAATGTAAAAATCCTTCTCCAAAATTCATTTCCTCAACAACTCTAAATAAAAATTGCCAATTCAATTGATCAAAAGCTTTTTCTGCATCCAAAAATATCAATGCTGCAGGGACTTGGTTGTTCTTATCCAAATATTCAAGCAAATTTACAATTTGTCTTACATTATAGTTCATATACCTTCCAGATATAAATCCTGATTGATCACTATGAATTATTTGCTTTAAAACTTGCATTAATCTATTAGCCAATACTTTAGCAAAAATCTTATAATCTATATTCAAAAGCGATATAGGTCTATAATTTTTAGGTTGAGTAAGGTCTTGATCCTCCTTTGGAATTAATAATACAAAGGCTGTCCTCCAAGATGGAGGAACTGCTCCTCCAGTCTGAATTTCATTAAACAACATCTTTAAAAGTTCAATCATTTCAACCAACAACATTTTATAATAAATTGCTGTTAATCCATCTGTTCCCGGGGCCTTGCCCACTTTCAACTGTTTAATAGCTAAAGAGATTTCCTCTGATATTATTAAGCGATTCATCTCAAGTTGTTGTTCTTTTAAAAGCCTAGGAAAATGTGCTTCCTGTAAATATTTATCTATATCTAAAGCTTGTATGTTTTCTCTAGAATATAATTTCGAGTAAAAATCTAAGAAACTCCTCTTAATCAATTTTTGTTGATAGACTCCTTTTCGTTTATATTCTATTTTATCTATAGTACGTAATTTCTGTTTCTTCCTTAATTGATAAGCCAACCACCTACCAGGCTTATTAGCATTACAAAAGGCATTATGCTTAGCATAACGCAAATTAGTTGCTACTTGGTCAGCCATTAACATACTAAATTGTTGTTTCAATAAATGTATCGAGGTCCTTAAATTATTATCCAATGGATTCAAAATAAAAACTTTCTCCTTAGATTTAATCTCTTCCTCAAGATCTTTACATTTTTGCATTTGCTTACGCCTATAAGCATTATTCATATAAATCAAGACCCCTCTCATGTACGCTTTACTAGCATCCCAAACCATTCCCATCGATGTAGCTTTATGCATATTTATAACAAAAAAATTCTTTCAGATGTTCTCTACATTTCTGCAAAAACACCTCATTTGTGAATAGATTTTCATTCAGTTTCCAGGATCTTCTATTATCATCTTCAGCAAAGAACTCCAACCAAACAGGGCTATGATCCGACAATGTTCTAGGAAAAATCTTAACATTCCTTACCCTAGAGAGAAGATCAGTAGTAATTAAAATAAAATCAATCCTAGAGAAAGATTTATGTCTATCTGAAAAAAAAGTAAAATCTCTGTCCTTCATATTCCTTTCCCACCATACATCTCTTAGCTCCAAATCCTCCTTCAAGTCAAAAAATGCTTTGGGCAATTTTGAATAATTAGAAGGGTTTTTAGAAGATCCCTTCCTATCTTCAAATAAGTCCAAAACTCCATTCCAGTCTCCCATCATAATAACAGATTTATAATCCAATTTGATTAGTCTTTGATGTAAAAATTTAAAAAACTTTTGCTGTTGTTGATTTGGAGCATATAATCCAATAAGAAGAACTTTCTTTCCTTGTAACATCAGTTCGATACTAACATATCTCCCTTGTTTATCGGATTCAATTAATCAAGCTGAAAAATCTTTTCTTAAATAAATGACCACTCCAGCCTTCTTGTCCGGAGCACAAGCTGCAAAATGTGTTCCCAGCCGGGAATTAACCAAAAACTTTTGGTCCTTTAATGCAATATGAGTCTCTTGTAAGCAAACAATATCATTTTTATGTTGTTTCAAATAGTAAAATACTTTCTTTCTTTTCTGTGGTGAGTTTAAACCATTAACATTCCATGTCAGGAACTTCACCATCTCTGATGACCAGGAGCCTTTGGAACATGACCTGAAGATCACCTGTTGCTCTCTTCGGGCGTGCTCCTCCCATGGGCTCTGAAAAAGCTGCATCTTGCGTAGTTAAACCAGATACAAGCTTCTGTTTTTACTCTTTCCTTATGCTTGTATGCAGTCCTAGTCATCCTCTGTTCTCTTGGGTCCTCCTTTAACACCAAACTCTGCTCCATAGTCTCAGCCTATTGCATCTCCTCAAGAGGCAGTGACATTGCCCCTTCACTCAACTGTTCTTTTGTTCTTTTAACTCGAGGAGACAGTGGTGAACCTGCTTTAAGGCCCTTAGTATAAAAATCTTTTGCTTTTGAAATTGTGTTCAACCTATACCTCGTCCCTGCATAATTTACCCCAATTCCAATGGGTATTTCCCATCTAAACTGAATTTGTCGCTTCTTAAGCTCATCAGACAAAAAGGCGAAATCTTTCCTTTTTCTAAGAATTTTTGGGGGTATCTCCTTTAAAATTATAATATCTTGGCCTGCAATTTGGAATCTTTCCCAGTAAAAAGCTTGGGTGATTGCATTTCTAGTTGATCTCCTGGGGAAGTAAATCACTACATCTCTAGGTAAATTTTTCTGTTTAGCAATCCAGGATTTAACCCTAAATGTTTTATCCATCTCTTTAACTAATTCTTCAGGTTCACATTTCAAGACAGGAGCCACAGCCTGTGCTACTTCCCATTCCAAATCTTCTTTAGGGTTCTCTCTCAAATCCCTTATACACAATGCAAACTCCATGTCTCTATATTGAGAAAAAAAAATTTCATCTTCTGTTCTGTCAATTTTAATCTCTGCCTTGTCCAGTTTCTGTTCAGCACTGATAATTTTATTTTCCAAATTCTCAACATATTCCATATCTGAATCCACACAAACATCCAGGCGTTCAATGTGTGCAGCCAAGCCCTGAAGTGCAAGCACTATATCCTCCCTCATCTGCTTATTTTGATTAACAAATTCTTCCTTTGTTTCCTTTATTTCTTGCTGTAATACTTGTGTTGATTGCATCACAACTTGCTGAATGTCTGCCAATGTAAATCCAGGTGGTGGTGGGGGGAAGGTGGTTGTACTGTAGGTTTCATTGTAGCTTGCCCTGCAGCTTGTGATAAAGGTGAAAAAATGGCACTTTTAGAGATTGGAGGACCTCCCCCACGCTTTGCAGCCATCTCTTAAGTTTCAATTTCCTCTTTCTTCTAGCAGAGTCAAAGTTCAGGAAAAAAAAAAAGGAAAAGGGAGAAAGAATAAAAGTTTTTCTCCCAAATTCCTTATCCTTCAATAACAATAAAAAAAAGGGCAAACTCTCAAATACACAAAATCTGGTACTGGTTAAAATCAGTTGCAAATTGTATCTCAAGCTATGTTACAAAATGTAGCAACTTTCCAAAACTGTCAGTTCATACAAGAAAGCAACATTCCAGCACCATTTTTTGCTCTGTTTCAATCAGCTTAAAACTTGAAGAAGATAATGAATCTGAGTTAAAGTTAAAGTCCAGCTTGAAAATTCAAATCCTCCTGTTTTGCTCTGCCTGCTTCTCAGAGAAAAAATACTCACAGTCCCATCTAAGCAGTAGATGTAGTTGTCACATCTGGTTCCACTCTCTTATGGAAGTGAAAGCGTCCTGGGAGCGGAGAGAGCCTGGGCTCCGAGGGAACTCACCCTATCAACCCCCAAACTAGGTGAGGAATTGACAGGGGAGCTCTACCTCTACCCAGACAGGCTCGTCTCTCCCTCTTCTCCCGAGGGAGAGACTTCGGCATCACGGAACAGCTGATTTTCGCTGTCTCCTAGCGCTTAACGCTTCCCAAAGTCGGGCGGCTTCTGAAACGCCGCCATTCGGCATGGCGGCGCTACCGGAAGTCCGTGTGAAGAAACTTCTAACTTAGTGTAAAGTTAGCTAAAGATCCAATCTGGGTTGACACCAGGACCAGAGGTTTAATCTTTCAAGCTTTTGGACTCATACTGGAGCCAATCCTCAGGAAACTTCTCTCTCATCAGAATGTGTGAGAGAAGTTCCCTGAAGATGGGCTCCAGCTTGGAAGACTAAATCTCTATTTCCGGTGACCAACCCAGATTGGATCCTGCAACATTATCTTGGGACATGTATATTTGCCTTCATTTGAAAGTTAGCTAACTTTGTGTAAAGCTGTTGAGCTTTATCTTTATCTTTATCTTTAATTCCATTTATATCCCGCCCTTTTCCGAAGACTCAGGGCGGCTTACAAGCTTAGCAGTAGCCTTCATTCTATGTATATGCCTGCTTATTAGGGCTTTCACACACACCCCAAGCGGCATTATTACAAAGTCAGCTTAATTGCCCCCAACAATCTGGGTCCTCATTCTACCTACCTCAGAAGGATGAAAGGCTGAGCCAACCTTGAGCCTGGTAGGACTCGAACCTGCACTAATTGCAGGCAGCTGGTGTTACTTAAGGAGGCATTAGCCCACTGCTCCACCAAAGCTTTGATCTTTGTTTGTGTCATTGTGGGGGCATGTAGACATCTGGGCTTATGTCAAGATCTGATATCCATATTGGTATTATTATCCGGTTGTTTCTTGTTGCTTAAGAGAATCTGCTTCAGACTTGGTGGTTGTCTATGTACAAGTATGGGCCTGCCACCACATGGCTAGGAAAGTTCAGGGCCATTGCCCAGAATAGGGTTTAGCTTATTAATGATGCATTTGAGTGGCTTAAGCTGTGAGTCATAAGTGATAACCACTGGTCTGTTGTTCTGTCTATACCAGGCATGTCAAACTCGTGATGTCACATGACTTCATGTGATGTATTACAATCTTTTCCCCAATGCTGGCAATAGGGTGAGTGTGATTTCAGTATGATACATCTGGCTCATGGGCTGGCAGTTTAGCATGCCTGGTCTATACAGTCTGAGTAGTTAAAGTGCATTTATCAACAGTGACAACAATACATTCTTTTTCCCTCTTGTAATAATTAACTTAACTTAACTTAACTTAACTTAACTTAACTTAGCTAACTTAAATTAAATTAAATTAAATTAAATTAATCCAAGATCACTGGAAGAAATGTAAAAGCACCTTGAAAAAGCCTACAGATGAAAACAATCTTCAAGGTGATGATTTTAAACTTTCCCCTTGTTTCAGGTTGAGTAAAATGATAGTAGTACCCAAGAATGCCTTTATTCCCTCCAACTAAAAGATTAAGTTTAAGTATCAGAAGCAACTGATATATGGTCTCTTTTCTCTCCCCACGCCCAACTCCATTCCCCAAATAGTATGTTGGACTATTTTCTTTCTCTTTTTGATAATTTTATCAGCACTCTTTTTATTATAAAAATCCTATTTCTATTCTATTTTAAAGTCATTTCACAGCTGAGTGAAATAGCTGTCTTTGGGTAATAAAGCAAAAAATGACTACTCCTTAACAAGACTGGTATATGGTGACACACAGTACATAAATATCCCATCTGCCAGCAAACACTTCTATTTGTGTCTTTCAAACCTAAATGTAACATTTCCTGAGTCTTTATAGAAACAATGTAGAAATACAAAGGCCTTTATATCATATACTGAGGTAATATGAAAAAGATTCAATCTATAATGTCTTGATGCTAATAATCCATAGAGACACAGTATCAATTTGGGATTTCTATGGTCTGGATGGCTTCAGTAAGACTATGCTTCAGGTTCTGCCATGTTAAATATTTTTATGCAATTTCACAACTTCCTCCTGAAGCTCAAGAAAGGGGAACCCTGTAGTGCTCTATTCGTACATTCCAAACTAACATTTGGCCTTTTTATTAGCTGCATGACAAGATTGGTTTATGTTCAGCTTGAAATTTACTAAAATACGCATATCTTTTTCACACTATTACTACCAAGCCAAGTCTTTCTCATATTATATTTTCTTGATATAACTACAACACCACTCCTTTAAAATTCTGCAATAAGTCTTGGGAAAAAAAATCAATATTCTTAGAGTTTGAATCACAAAACTATACCCTTCCTTTCTCCCTTCCATGTAAGGAAAATTTGAAATGTTCTTCTTTAGTCTAATAATTGGTCTGTAAATTCTATAATTATTCTTTGTATACTTCCTGCTTTTATTTAGCATTAGTCCAATATCAGAATTATTAAAATTATAGCTGTCAACATTTTCCTTGATTGCATTTTTTTATGTTAGCAGGGAGATTCTTTTTCTACAGAAAAACAACATGAAAAGAACTTTGATCCAATAAAAACCCCAAACAACTCACTAAGTCTCTCATGTACTAGAACAAATTAATTCATTGAACTGCTGATGAAATTTAGATTCTATTTGCTTACTGACTATATAAATTTTCCACTTCTGAATTGTCTCAAGGAATTCATTCTTCCAATCCTATTGTACTCTGACAAGGCTCCAAGTTCTGTAATTTTTACACTCATATACTCAATTCCATAATTTCTCTGTTAAGTTATGAAGTTCAACCCAGCATGGTTGAGAGAATAGTCATAGCTGGATATAATCATGTATTAAATGGGATTAATGAGCAAATCTACTTCTTCATGTAATTTCATGTTTTATTTGGGTTTGCATGGGTCATTAACATTCATTCAGAGTTTTACTGTGTTCTTTGATGTGTACTAATAATGCTCGTGGTTACACAGAAGAATGATTTCTAAATAGGCCTGCAATAAGAAAAATGACATAATTAAATCATAATAATTAACAAAGATATTGGCTTGCAGTTTGATAATACATTCTTGGGAACAGAAGTTTTATTCACATTATGACTATGAGTTTAGAGGAAAGGATTTAAAAAGCATTGATGCTGTTAAGTCTTTATTTCAGAAAAAGTGGGATTAGCCTATGATATACCAATTCAAGACCCTCTATGAGGGTCCATGGTTTGTGGCCCCAGAGTGCTGATATGCTACAAATGTAGTGCAGTGTTAGAGTGATACTCAAAAGAAAATTTAGCTGCATTAGGAAATGCCACAGTTAGAAGAGAAGGAGAAAATAAATTAATTTTAAGTGATTGACAGGTCTAACCTTAACAAAGTGCTCTTTGAGGTTAGAGCATCATGAAATACACATGTTTTCATATTGCTCTTTGAAATATGATAGAAATATAATAAAATTATAGTGACTGGGCAGTTTTGCAGAGAAGATTTGAAAGAGTTTCATTGAGCACCATTTGGAAATGTCTAGAAAATATTTATTTGGGAGATGAGAAACAGGAGATTGCCAGATCCACCACTTTTGGCATACTACCATCAATGAACCAGGGAAGAGAGGGGGAACAAATGGGAAATAAAATTATATATCTTTATGGTGCAAAATTGGGAGGAGGGACCGACAGTTGTGGCTGGATGGGAAGCAACAGGTTGAAAGTGAACCCTAGCAAAACCAAGTGGCTCTGGGTTTGGGGTTCTTTGGTCCATGGAGAATTGCCACCATTGGTCTTAGATGAAATGGAACTGCCCCAAACAGACCCAGTGCATAACCTGGGGGTTCTCCTGGACTCGTGATTCCTGCTCAAAGAGCTGGTGGCAGTCATGGCCAGAGGGCCTTTGTACAGTCACTCATGCCCTAGTCACCTCCTGTCTTGACTATTGCAACATGCTCAACATAGGGCTGCCCTTGATAAGCATCTGGAGGGTCCAGATGGTGCAAAATGCAATGGCCTGCATGGTTTTCTATAGACATAAGTGTAAAACATGCATCACCTCTTCTATAGGAGCTACATTGTGAGTGTTTATTTATTTTATTTTATTTTATTGGATTTATATACTGCACTTTCCCGAAGGACTCAGGGCATTTTACAGGGTATTTAAAACCAAATCAATACAAAAGTTAAAAACAATTAAAAAAGATTAAATCATCCCTAATAAATAAAAACCCCAGTTAAAAATTCTCAGCCTGGGCCGGAGAGCTCAAAAAGGCAGGTCTTCAGGTCCCGGTGAAATGAACGAAGGTCGGGGGCAGTCCTAAGCTCTACAGGCAGCTGGTTCCAGAGGGCAGGCACACCCACAGAGAAGGCCCTCCCCCTGGGTGTTATCCACCAGCAGTCTTTTACCGGCGGCACCCTGAGAAGACCCTCCCAGTGTGAACACACTGGATGAAGGGAACTTGATGCTGGCAGCAGGTGTTCCCTCAAATATCCCAGACCCAAGCCATTTAGGGCTTTATAGGTCATCACCAGCACCTTGAATCTCACCCGGAGGGCAACCGGAAGCCAATGCAGCTCACGGAGTAGAGGTGTTACATGGGAGTATCGGGAAACCCCCATCACAACTCGCGCGGCTGCATTCTGCACCAGCTGAAGCCTCCAAGTGGTCCTCAAGGGCAGCCCCATGTAGAGAGCATTGCAGTAGTCTAAACAGGAGGTCACGAGCGCATGAGTGACTGTGCATAGGGCACCTCGGTCCAGATAGGGTCACAACTGGCACACCAGGCGAACCTGGGCAAAAGCCCCCCTGGTCACGGCTCCTATATGGTCTTCAAAATTGAGCCATGAATCCAGGAGGATGCCCAAGTTGCGAGCCCTATCAACAGGGGGTAACACCTCACCCCCCCATTTTTAAAGATGGAATAGTCTGGTTAACCTGAGATGCTGATATGCACAGCCACTTAGTCTTGGCAGGATTGAGACGAAGCCTGTTTCTCCCCATCCAGACCTGGACTGCCTCCAGGCAACAAGACATCACAGCGAGGGCATTGCTGGGTTGGTTCGGGGTGGAGAAAAAAAGTTGGGTATCATCAGCATACTGATGATACCCCACCCCGAAACCACAAATGATCTCACCCAGCGGCTTCATATAGATGTTGAACAGGAGGGGCGAGAGAACCGACCCCTGAGGAACTCCACAAACGAGAGGCCTCTGGGTGGATCTCTGCCCTCCTATCAACACCGACTGTGAGCGGCCCAGGAGATAGGAGGAGAACCACCATAAAACAGTGCCTCCCACTCCCAACCCCCTGAGGCGCCACAGTAGGATACCATGGTCGATGGTATCGAAAGCTGCTGAGAGATCTAATAGGACTAGGACAGAGGAACAACCCCTGTCCTGAGCCCACCAGAGATCATTCACCAGTGCGACCAATGCCGTCTCCGTGCTGTGCCCGGGCCTGAAACCCGATTGCTACGGGTCTAGATAATCAGTTTCCTCCAGGAACAGAGGAAGCTGATGCGCCACCAAGCTCTCAACAACCTTCACCAGAAAGCGAAGGTTGGAGACTGGATGATAGTTATTTAAAACAGCCAGGTCCAGGGCAGGCTTTTTGAGGAGGGGTCTCACCACCGTCTCCTTCAAGGCGGTGGGGAAGACACCCTCCTTCAAAGAAGCAGTTATTACTGGAACCAGCCTCGTGTCCCCTCCCGGGCTGCATAAACCAGCCAGGAGGGGCATGGATCCAACAAACAGGTGGTGGAGCTCAGCCTCCCCATGATCCTGTCCACATCATCAGGGGAAACGGGATCGAACTCAGTCCAGATAACATGCTCAAGACCGTCCGATTCCTCTGCGTCAGACTCTGCCCAGTCAGAGTCCAAGCCAGCCCGGATCTGAGCGATTTTGTCCATCAGATGATGACTAAACTCCTCGGCCCATCCCTGTAAGGGATCCTCCCTCACCTCCTGGTTAAGAAGGGAGCGAGTCACCCTAAACAGGGTGGCCGGGCAATTATCTGTGGACGCAATGAGGGCAGCGAAGTAATTAGCCCTTGCCGTCCTCATAGCAGCAAGATAAGACCTTATAAAGGTTCTTAGCTGCAATTGGGCAGATTCGGAACGGCTGGACCTCCAACCGCTCTCTAGACCCCATCTCTGACGCTTCATCTCCTGCAGCTCTGCAGAAAACCATGGAGCCCAACGGGATCTGCGCCGGGTCAGAGGACACAAGGGTATGACACAGTTGAGTGTCTCAGTGGCCGCCTTTTCCCAGGCATCCACTGAGGCATCAACTGGGCTGTGAGTGAGGGCGATGGGTATAGAACCAAGCTACATCTGGAACCATTCAGGGTCCATTAGGCACCTGGGGCGGAACCATCTAGTTGGTTCCGCCGCCCAGCAGCGGGGGGGTGGCATAACGGAAGACCAGCCACAGGAGATGATGGTCGGACCATGACAGGGGAGCAACGACCGGTGAACCCCCTCCCAAATCATCCAACCACTGTCCAACAGGAACACCAGGTCAAGAGTGTGACCCCCCACATGAGTCGGGCCTTGAATTACCTGGGTCAGGTACATGGCCATCATGGAAGCCATGAACTCCCGGGCTAACTCCGATGACCCTCCCAGGGAAGGCAGGTTGAAGTCACCCAGCACTATGAGCCTGGGGAACCCCACTGCCAACCCTGAGAGGGTGTTGAGCAGCTAGGGCAGAGCTGTTGCCACACAGCTGGGTGCCAGGTATGTAAGCAACAAGCTCATCTGAACCCGAGAACCACATCTCAGGAGGAGGGACTCACTCCCGCCAATCTGGACAATGGTGGTCTCCCGCGGACATAAAGTCTCCCTAATAACCATCGCCACCCCACAGCCCCTACCCTGAGCCCGTGGCTGGTGTAGCACACGGAAACCTGGGGGGCATAACTCGATCAGAGGGACCCCTCCCTCCGAGCCCAACCAGGTTTCCGTAATGCATGCCAGATCCGTGCGTTCCTCCTCGATCAAGTCACGAATGAGGGGAGCCTTATTAACAATGGATCTGGCATTAAGGTAAACCAGCCTGAGCTCAGGGGCCTGATCACCCTCACCCCCGGGCAAAAGGGTGCTAACCGGAGGGTCGGAGTGCGTCACCACTCGCAAGCAGCGGGGGCGCGATCCCGGATGTCGATACGGCCCTCCGTGCACACACCTGCTGCCATTCCCTATCATCGTGGGGATTTGAAGCCCCACCCCAACACATCCAGAACCAGCCGCCTCTAACCCAAACCCCATCCCACTGGGACCCCAAATGGGCCCGGACTGAGTGCCGGTTATTAATTCCCTCCCCTCCCTTACCCTCCCTAACCTTTTAAAATAACCGGCTAAAAAGTAAATCAGAGGCCTCTTAGTACATCTCCGCTCGAGGCCCCTATCTAAGCCCAACCACCTCTCGGGGTCCCAACAATTGGGCCTGTCATTAAGGGGAGTGCAGGAAAGAGTGGCAGGTCGAACCCAGGAGGAAGAAACCCCCCTGAGGGTATACAAATCAGCTCCAGAGTAGTGCAAAAGGACCATACAATAGTGAAAAATGTCCGCATAGGGCTGATGTTAATAATGGGTGGATCGATGGTATTGATAACATAAAGTCCGGTAGGTGTATCACAGTCCATCATTCCAGCTCAGCTCTCACCTGAGGTGGGGCTCAGAAAAAGAAACCCCAACCGTCCTCTCACTACGGCTGAGGAATCTAGCCTGTCATAGACAGAGTGAGGAACCCCAGGGTAAACCTACCCCAACTGGTCTCTCACACCAGTGGGGCAGTTGTTGATCAATCCAAGATGGTTGATCAATCCAAGATCAATCCCAAGTCCAATCCAGAATATTAATGGGAAGCACTAGCCCCCAACTGGGCATTAAAGCATAACCATGGCTGATCTTCGGGCCACAGTAGTGCCTGCCAGCCAGCACAAGGAGAAGGGCCAAGCCCCAGCCCCAGGCCTCCGGCCATTAGTGCCATTCCAGGGGGGGGGGGAAACATCCCCCCTACAAACCTCGTACAACAGCAAGAAGGCATTTCCATCCCCAAATCCAAGCATCTACCAGCAAATCCAGCAAATCCACGGTGGTAGGATGAAATCACGGCCAATTTCCAGGCCGGGAAGCCATTGCTGCCATTCGGGGGAGAGGGAGGGCTCCACGCTGCTGAAACAGCGCCTGCCAGCTGACATGAGTCCCAACTCCAAACCAAGTCCCTGGATCGCTCGATCGTCGCCGCTGCTCCTCCGACAGGCGGAAGGTGTCCACGGTGAAAAGACAGTAGAGGAAGCCTGTAGAACAAGCCCTGGCCAATTTTCAGGCCAGGAAGCCACCTCCACCACTTGGGGGGAGAGGGAGGTCTCCGCGCTGCTGAAACAGCACCTGCCAGCTGATATGAATCCCAGCTCCAGATCGAGTCCCGGGATCGCTTAATCGTCGCTGCTGCTCCTCCGACAAGTGGGGAGTGTTCACGGTGAAGAAAGCAGCAAAGGAAAACTGCAGGAACCGGAGAGTGCCCGCAGCAACCTCGACAACCATCTGGGAGTCCCGGATGACAGGCCCGACCACAAACAATTTTCAGGCCGGTAGGCAGACTCCGCCATCCAAAGGGGGAGGGAGAGCCCAGCGCCGCCAAAAGCAGCGCCCAGCAAGACGTCTCTGTATCCGATTCCCCCTTAAAGCGGTCCACCGTATCATGCCTTGGTCGGGTCTCCCCAACCAACCCACGTAAAGCCTGTTGCGGAGGACATGGAACTCAGACTGCAGCTGCCGCCATCTTGGGCAAAAAAAAGAGGCCACAGTATAAATTTTCTAGAGAAAGAAAGAAAGAAAGAAAGAAAGAAAGAAAGAAAGAAAGAAAGAAAGAAAGAAAGAAAGAAAGAAAGAAAGAAAGAACATCTTGAAATCCGGTTTGTGCCTGGCATCTTTAAGGCTTTTTATCCTGAGATTGGAATTTCACCAGCCCAAACACCTCAGCATTTCCCAAAACATCTCGACGATGCTGGATTGGATACACATAGATGGACCATGGGGGGGGGGGGGGGGGCTGGGGGAATCAAGGGGTTAATTCTGTATTGACACACAGGAACTTTAGATCCTGCCTGACCCTACTGCAATCAGCATCTCTTAGTAAAAGTGCCTTTTGCTTCAACCAAATGGAATAAGAATTTTTCTTCCCTAAGGGATCAGCAGGGGACAGGTCCGACAGAGATCATGATTTCCAGTAATTTTAATACAAAACGATTTGAGCCTTAATACATATATTCAGGACATATATCCATTCAATTTTGCTAACAATAGTTGGAAAGAAACAAGTAAAAAGATGCTCTTCATATGCATTGCAAAACTTATTGTGGGGATTGTCTTTCTTAAGTGGCTCTTCCAAGACAATTATTTCTCCATCAGTTTGGGCACACTGTTTCTGCTTTTATTCTTTTTAGCTGAAGTTCATGTCAGTTTGTCTCATACTGTTAGTGGGTCTTTTTGCCTTTCTTTCTATCCTTTTTAGTTAAACAATTTATGCCATCAAAATGTGGAGAAATGTTCTTTATTGCTTGAAATCTTTTGTTACTGAAGTAGAGCAACAGAACAGATATATTCCAAAC
Source organism: Daboia siamensis (assembly GCA_024449315.1). Classification (NCBI taxonomy): domain Eukaryota; kingdom Metazoa; phylum Chordata; class Lepidosauria; order Squamata; family Viperidae; genus Daboia; species Daboia siamensis. The sequence goes on from JAKJMR010016204.1 coordinate 21,881, forward strand.
TGATAATAACTCTCATATTTGATGCTTAATAAAAACATTTATTCCATTGTTAGTAACTCAAGATAGAAAGAACGACAACAAAAAAGTCAAAACAAAACAGCATTCTTTTCATTTAAGAATCTCTTTTACAGACATGGTAAAACTTTATGATTGTTACTGCTCTCTGTTATACAATGAACTTGAACTGGAAAATGAAAAGGATGGATCACATGAATAAGGACAATTTAATTCAATTCCTCATAATAAGGTAAAGGTAAAGGTTCCCCCGCACATGCGTGCTAGTCGTTTCCGACTCTAGGGGCTGGTGCTCATTTCCGTTTCAAAGCCGAAGAGCCAGCGCTTGTCCAAGGACATCTCCGGGGTCATGTGGCCGGCATGACTAGATGCCAAAGGCGCACGGAACGCTGTTACCTTCCCACCGTAGTGGTCCCTATTTTTCTACTTGCATTTTTACGTGCTTTCGAACTGCTAGGTTGACAGAAGCTGGGATGAGTAACAGGCACTCACTCTGTTACGCGGCACTCGGGATTCGACCCGCCAAACTGTCGACCTTCAGATCGACAAGCTCAGCGTCCTAACCCACTGAGCTAGAATCCAAAACATACCATGTCAGATGTGGATACAGTATTGAACTATTTTTTTTCTCATATAAGGAACTTTCCCTCTTTTTTCTTTTTTTAAAAGACATGGAGTAGGTTTCAAACACCAGAAGTTTCTGGATGACCATGATCTCTACTCAACCACTCAAGGAGAGAGAAAAAGCCAAGGCATCCCACATCAGGAGCTGAAAGTTATGGAGACTGTTCAAGCAGGTTGCTAGGCAACCTGTTCATTCTCAGCCATTCTTACCCTCCCACTTTTGAATTAGCCTCTATGGAATGCGTTTCCTTCGATTTCAGCCATCTGAAGGCCCATCGCTGTGATGCATACTGGTCCTCTGCAATATGTCTGCCTCCTTGGTGTGCTGCTGAGGAGAATTTGGCTCTGGAACAGTTTCCTTCAGCTTTTGTGTGTGTGTGTGTGTGTGTGTGTGTGTGTGTGTTCAAAAAATGCTGCCTGAATGCCATTCTGAGCATTCTATGAGAAAAAAAGCCCTGGAAACAACTACACAAGTGGAAGAAAAAACAGAGAAGATGAATCAAGAGGGTGAGGGAATGGTAAGAGAGCAGAGGACTACAAGATCAACAAGACCTTAATATAAATAAATGAAAATGGAGAAGGAAAATGGAATCTTTTCAATGAATATAAATGGACTGAACTCCCCATCAAAAAGAAAAAGAATTTGCAAACTACAGAAATTAAATATTGATATAATTTGTCTGCAAAAGATACACAGAAAAAAAACATTACAAATTTTTGGAAAATTCAAAAATTGGAAAACTTTATTATGCACCACCTCAGCAACAAAAAAAAGAGGAGTGGCTATATATGTTAAAGAGACAATAGATTCTAAAATGATTTATGCAGATGAAGAAGGAAGAATATTAATGGTAGAAATACTTTAAAATCAGAAACAGATACTTTTGATAGTAATATATGCACCAAATAACAAATAAGAAGAATTTTACCAAAACCTTCACAGAAAAATAGTAGAAATTGAATATCAAAATATATGCCTAATTGGGGATTTCAATGCAATAGTAGATGGGACATTAGATTATAAAAGTAGTAAATCAGGGAAACAAGGAAGAAAAAGATTACCTAAGACTATTTTCAACATGATAGAGGAAATTAGTGTACAAATATTTGAAGAGAAATGAACCCAGGAAAATCATAATACACATTTTATTCTAATAGTCATAAATCTTGGTCTAGAATTGATATGATTTGGATGGTGCCTGAACTAAGGGTTATTATGCAGGAAATTGAAATAGAATTAGGTACTTGGGCAGATCATAATCCTTTCAAAATGGTGTGGAAAGGAATGCAGAAAAAATTAAGATGGACTTTGAATCAATCTATATTAAAAGAGAAAGAATTTATAGACTTAGCAACAAAAGAAATGGAATTTTTCTTCAAAGAAAATAAAAAAGAAGATACAACATTACAAAATGTATGGGATACAGCCAAAGCATATTTTTGAGATGTAGCGATAACATACCTGGTGAAAAAAAATAAAGAAAAGAGACAACAATATCAGTTGTTAAGTGAAGAATTTTAAAAAAATTAGAATTAGAACTACAAATAACCCCACAAAAGAAAATATTGAAAAGACAAATGGAAATAATAAAGCATAAATTAAATTTAATAGAAAAATTGGCACAGCAAGTCAAAAGAGCAAAGCAAAACTTTTTTGAAAATGCAAATAAACCAGGAAGATGGTTAGCTTATAAACTTAAAAAATTGATAAACAAGTTAGTAGATGAAAAGCTGCTTACAATTTAAAAATGAAGCAATAAAAAAGATAATTAAAGAATACTATGAGAAACTGTATGTTAAGGAAGAAACTCCATGGGAGAAAATGATTCAATATATTGAATAAAATAATTTACCAAAAATTCCAGAAAAGTTCAAAATTACGTTAAATGAAAAAATAACAGTGATGGAACTGGCAGAACCAATAAAAAGACAAAAATATATATATACAAAAATGAAAAAAATACCTCCCGATCCGGAGTATCTCCAGGCTTCAGGGGAGCTCCCACCCTTCAAGCCCCAGAATAAATATTCTAGGGCTCTAGGGGAGCTCTACCCCTACCCAGAATACTCCCCTTCCCCTCTTTGCCCGAGGGGAAGGGTTTTCAAGCCGCAGAACAGCTGATCGTCACTGCTCTGCGGCTTTAACAAGATCTAGGGGCTGGTGGTCAATCCCGACTGTCCGCACCGCTGAAGAGCCACCCAGAAGTCAACTCTATAAGCAGAACAAGATGCTGAATCCACTCCTGCTGGATTTGATTGTTATCTTGAGTAACTGAATCAGGCAGAGCGGATGCGGGAGCTGTATAAATAGCAAGTATAAGACTTTAACTCTGGAACTTCAACTTTTTTCCTGTTTCAACGATCATTTTAAAAAACAAGGGGGAGATGGCGCCTGAGTGATTTTTTTTTTGTAACAAGAATTGAAAGTGTTTGGTTGGTGTTTTTTTTTTCTCAAAGTGAAAGTGATTGGATATTGAGGAGGAATATGCAAAGTGGATTTTAAAAGATTTTGTTAACTTTGGAGCTGTTTAAAAGTGATTATTAGACTTGGATATTTAATAGTTAATCTACAATAGCAAGTGGGGTGGAAAAGTGAAAGTGTGTAACAAAAGTTAATTAGGTGTTAAAATGGCTTCCAAACCGCCTAAAATTCCCATTTCTAAAAGTCCAGGGGCATCGCCTGTTCAGCAATCTGGAATTCAATCTTTGATGTCATCTTCTGCAGCTGCTGCACCTGTATTGATTTTAAAAGATTTACAAGATTCTTTAAAAGATGCTTTAAAACTTCAGTCTGAAAAAATATTTGAGCAGGTGGCAGAACTTATTGAAGAGAAAAATAAGGAAATACAGAAGGATATTCTGTTGGCATTTCAGGGGCTCTCAGATTGTATTGAGAGTCTGGATTAACGTGTGGAAGAAGTGAAACAAAATAATCTGATGCTGGAGGCTAAAATGTGTGAAGTTGAGAATAAAATGGATAAAACTGATGATGAAGTGGTGATGATACAATATAGGGACATGGAGTTTGCCCTGAGGATAAGAAGTTTTAAAGAAAATCCACAGGAAAATCTGGAGGAGGTGTTGGTGGATGCTCTGGCACCTATTTTGGGAATTCAACCAGAACATTTTTTTGTGGAGATAAATAAAGTATTCTGTGTTAATTCTTGGATTGCTAGGCAAAGAAAACTGCCAAGAGATGTGGTTGTGTATTTTACAAAGAGAAAGATCAGAAATGAGATCATTCAAGCTTTTTACAGTAATAGATTTAAAGTGGCTAATAAAGAGGTTTTGATTCTGAAAGAGATTCCCCCAAGAATATTGAGAAAAAGGAAAGATTTTATTTTTCTGGCAGATGAATTAAAAAACAACAGCTTCAGTTCTGATGGGAGATACCAATGGGGATTGTGGTGAATTATGCTGGAGTAAGATGGAATTGGACAAGGACAAAGGGGATCGAAGATCATGGAGGTTAAATGAAAATTTGTTTAGATATGAAGAAAATGTGGTAGAATGTAAAAAGCATATGTGAGAATTTTTTATTATGAATATGCATAAGGGTACTCCCATTGAAATGGTCTGGGATGCAAGCAAAGTTTATATGAGAGGAGTGTTGATATATTTGAATAATAAACATAGATTTAGATTGGAATATTTTGTTTATTTTATTTAATTTAATTTGTATACCACCCTTCTCCAGAAGGACTCAGGGCAGTGAACAGGGCAATAAATACCAGAATACCAAAATACAAAAATTAAAAACAGATTAAACCCTGGTGCCCAAGTACAGTAAATAAATTACATTAAAAAACATTAAAAACACAATAATTAAAACCCAAACCCATCAGACCAGGCCGGCTTGTTCAAACAAATAGGTTTTTAAATCATGTCGGAAGGAGCGGAGGTCAGGAGCCATCCGGAGCTCAACCGGTAAACGGTTCCACAGGTCAGGCGCACCCACAGAGAACGCCCTCCCCCTGGGGGCCACCAGTCGGCATTCTCTGACCGGTGGCACCCTGAGAAGGCCCTCTCTGTGGGAGCGCACTGGGCGGAGGAAAGTTGATGCCGCCGCAGGTGCTCCCTAAGGTACTCCGGACCCATGCCATGTAGGGCTTTGTAGGTCATTACCAGCACCTTGAATCTCACCCAGAAGGCAACCGGAAGCCAATGTAGCTCACAGAGCAGAGGTGTAACATGGGAGTTTCGGGAGACCCCCCCAACACAACTCGCGTGGCTGCATTCTGCCCCATTTGGAGCCTCCGAGTGGTCCTCAAGGGCAGCCCCATGTAGAGAGCGTTGCAGTAGTCTAAGCGAGAGGTCACGAGCTCATGAGTGACTGTACGCAAGGCATCCTGGTCTAGATAGGGCCGCAACTGGCACACCAGGTGAACCTGGGCGAAGGCCCCCCTAGTCACAGTTACTATATGACCTTCTAAAGAAAGCTGTGAATCTAAGAGGACTCCCAAGTTGCGAGCCCTATCTACGGGGAGTAATAACTCACCCCCCATAGTAAGAGATGGAATGATCTGAGTTTCCCGAGATGCCGGCACGCACAACCACTCAGTCTTGTCAGGGTTGAGCCGAAGCCTGTTCCTCCCCATCCAGACACGGACTTCCTCCAGGCAATTGGACATCACGTCGAGGGCATCACTGGAGTGGTTTGGGGTCGAAATGAAAAGCTGGGTATCATCAGCATACTGATGATACCCAACTCCAAAGCCACGAATGATCTCACCCAGAGGGTTCATATAGATGTTGAACAGGAGAGGCGAAAGGAGTGACCCCTGAGGAACTCCGCAAACGAGAGGCCTCGAGGTCAACCTCTGTCCCCTTGCCAACACCGACTGCGAACGTCCCAGGAGGTAGGAGGAGAACCACTAAAGAACCGTGCCTCCCACTCCCAATCCCCTGAGACGCCGCAGCAGGATACCATGGTTGATGGTATCAAAAGCCGCTGAGAGATCTAATAGGACTAGGACAGAGGAACAACCCCTGTCCCGAGCCCTCCAGAGATCATTCACCAGAGTGACCAATGCCGTCTCCATGCTGTGCACAGAGTAAAGAGTAAGCGTAAAGAAATAGAGGAGGAAATAAAGTTGAAAGAGAAAGCTCTTATTTTGAAGCCATTTGATAAGAGGTTGAAAGAAGTAATTAATTTGCTAAGAGGAAAGTTTGATATGTTAATGGCAGATCAAGTAGCAACTAATTTACGATATGCCAAACATAATACTTTTAACAATGCTAATAAGCCGGGTAGGTAGTTAGCTTATTTATTAAGGAAAAAACAAAGATCACGTAATATTGATAAGATGGAATATAAGGGTAAAGACGTGTTTCAGCAAAATCTTACTAAAAAAGCCTTTGTTGAATTTTATTCTAAATTATATACTAGGGATATAAAGTAAGGTTTAGATGTTGTTGTTGTTAGCTGCGAAGTCATGTCCGACCCATCGCGACCCTATGGACAATGTTCCTCCAGGCCTTCCTGTCCTCTACCATCTTCTGGAGTCCATTTAAGCTCACGCCTACCGCTTCAGTGACTCCATCCAACCACCTCATTCTCTGTCGTCCCCTTCATCTATTGCCCTCAATCTTTCCCAGCATTAGGCTCTTCTCCAGTGAGTCCTTTCTTCTCATTAGGTGGCCAAAGTATTTGAGTTTTAGCTTCAGGATCTGGCCTTCTAAAGAGCAGTCAAGGTTGATCTCCTCTAGGGCTGACCGGTTTGATCGCCTGGCAGTCCAAGGGACTCACAGGAGTCTTCTCCAGCACCATAGTTCAAAGGCCTCAATTCTTTGGCACTCAGCCTTTCTTATGGTCCAACTTTCACTGCCATACATTGCAACTGGGAAGACCATAGCCTTGACTATACGGACTTTTGTTGACAGGGTGATGTCTCTGTTTTTTAGTATGCTGTCTAGATTTGCCATGGCTTTCCTCCCGAGGAGCAAGCGTCTTTTAATTTCTTGGCTACAGTCCCCATCTGCAGTGATCATGGAGCCCAGGAAAATAAAATCTGTCACTACCTCCATTTCTTCCCCATCTACTTGCCAGGAATTGAGAGGGCCGGATGCCATGATCTTGGTTTTCTTAATGTTAAGTTTCAACCCAAGTTTTGCACTCTCCTTCTTCACTCGCAACAAGAGGCTCTTTAGTTCTTCTTCACTTTCTGCCATTAGAATGGTATCATCTGCATATCTAAGGTTGTTGATATTTCTTCCAGCAATCTTAATTCCAACTTTTGATTCATCTAGCCCTGCCTTTCTCATGATGTGCTCTGCATATAAGTTAAATAGGCAGGGCGACAGTATACAGCCTTGCCGGACCCCTTTCCCAATTTTGAACCAAGCAGTGTTTCCGTGTCCAGTTCTCACTGTTGCTTCTTGGCCTGGGTTTCTCAAGAGGCAAATAAGATGGTCTGGTATACCCATCTCTTTAAGGACTTGCCAGTTTGTTATGATCCACACAATCAAAGGCTTTAGCATAGTCAATGAAACACAAGTAGATGTTTTTCTGGAACTCCCTAGCTTTCTCCATGATCCAGCATATGTTGGCAATTTGATCTCTAGTTCCTCTGCCTCTTCGAAATCCTGCCTGTACTTCTGGTAGTTCTCGATCCATATACTGCTGAAGTCTAGCTTGTAGGATTTTAAGCATGACTTTACTAGCATGAGAAATGAGTGCAATGGCGCGATAGTTTGAACATTCTTTGGCACTGCCTTTCTTTGGAATTGGAATGTAAACTGATCTTTTCCAATCCTGTGGCCACTGTTGAGTTTTCCAAATTTGCTGGCAAATTGAGTGTAGCACTTTTACTGCATTGTCTTTTAAGATTTTGAATAGCTCAGCTGGAATACTGTCACCTCCACTAGCTTTGTTGTCGCTCAGCTTTTCTAAGGCCCACTTCACTTCACATTCTAGGATGTCTGGCTCGAGGTCAGTGACCACCTCATTGTGATTATCAGGGATGTTAAGCTCATTCTTGTATAGTTCTTCTGTGTAATTTTGCCACCTCTTCTTAATCTCTTGTGCCTCTGTTAGGTCCCTGCCATTTTGGTCCTTTATCATGCCCATTTTTGCATTAAACGTTCCCTTCATCTCTCCAATTTTCTTGAAAAGATCTCTGGTCCTCCCTATTCTATTGTTTTCTTCTATTTCTTTGCACTGTTTATTTAAGAAGCCATTCTTATCTCTTCTAGCTATTCTCTGGAATTCTGCATTCAATTGGGCGTATCTTTCTTTTTCTCCCTTGCCTTTTGCTTCCCTCCTTTCCTCAGCTATTTGCAAAGCTTCCTCAGACAGCCATTTTGCTTTCTTGCATTTCTTTTTCTTTGGGATGGTTTTGGTTGCTACCTCTTGTACAATGTTGCGAACCTCTGTCCATTGTTCTTCAGGCACTCTGTCTATCAGATCTAATTCCTTAAATCTATTTGTCACCTCTACTGTATATTCAGCAGGGATATGATTTAATTCATACCTGAGTGGCCTAGTGCTTTTCCCTACTTTCTTCAGTTTAAGCCTAAACTTTGCAATGAGAAGCTCATGGTCTGAGCCACAGTCAGCTCCTGGTCTTGTTTTTACTGACTGTATAGAGCTTCTCCATCTTTGGCTGCAGAGCACATAGTCAATCTGATTTCTCTGTTGACCATCTGGTGATGTCCATGTGTAGAGCCATCTCTTGGGTTGTTGGAAAAGAGTGTTTGCTATGATCATCATATTCTCTTAACAGAATTCTATCAGCCTGTGCCCTGCTTCATTTTGCACTCCAAGGCCAAACTTGCCTGTTATTCCGGTTATCTTTTGGCTTTCTACTTTAGCATTCCAATCCCCCATGATGATAGGAACATCATTTTTTGGTGTTAGTTCTATAAGGTGCTGTAGGGCTTCATAGAACCGGTCAATTTCATCCTCTTCAGCACTGGTGGTTGGGGCATAGACTTGAACTACTGTGATATTGAATGGTTTGCCTTGGATTCGAACTTAGATCATTCTGTCATTTTGGGGATTGTATCCCAGTTTTGCTTTTCCTACTCTTTTATTGACTATGAAGGCTACTCCATTTCTTCTGAGGGATTCTTGCCTGCAGTAGTATACCTGATGGTCATCTGAATTAAATTCACCCATTCCTGTCCATTTTAGTTCGCTGATACCTAAGATGTCGATGTTCAGTCTTGTCATCTCTTGTTTGACCACATCCAGCTTGCCTTGATTCATGGATCTTACATTCCAGGTTCCTATGGAGAAAAAAATCTTTACAGCATCGGACTTTCCTTTCACCACCAGACACATCCACAGCTGAGCGTCCTTTCGGCTTTGGCCCAGTCGCTTCATTCTTTCTGGCGCTACTAGTACTAGCCCTCTGCTCTTCCCCAGTAGCATATTGGATGCCTTCTGACCTGAGGGGCTCATCTTCCAGCGTCATATCATTTTGCCTTTTGGTACTGTCCATAGGGTTTTCATGGCAAAGATACTGGAGTGGGTTGCCATTTCCTTCTCCAGTGGATCACGTTTTGTCAGAACTCTCTGCTATGACCTGTCCGTCTTGGGTGGCCCTGCACGGCATAGCTCATAGCTTCATTGAATTACGCAAGCCCCTTCGCTACGACAAGGCAGTAATCCATGAAGGGGAAGGTTTAGATATGGATAGTTATTTACAAGATGTGAATATCCCAATACTTACACAAGAGCAACGGGAAGGGATGAATCAATTGATAACTGCTGAAGAAATTATTTTAGCAATTAAACAATTAAAAGTGGGTAAAGCACCCAGTACAGATGGTTTGATATCTATTTATTATAAAAATTTACAATCAGAATGGTGGAGCCTTTAAAAGAATTATCTGGAGGAGAAGTGCCTTCATTGTGGAAAACAGCATTTATAACTTTGATTCCAAAGGAAGATCAAGATGTTGTTCAACTTAAAAATTATAGGCCTATATCGCTTTTAAATAATGATTATAAAATATTTACAAAGATTTTAGCAAATAGATTAATGGGGGTTATGCAGCAAATGATTTACTCTGATCAAACAGGATTTATATATGGTAGGCAAATGAAAAATAATGTGAGACATATTGTATATTTATGAGAATATTTGGAAAGAAATAATCAAGTCCCTGCAGCGCTGATTTTTTTGGATGCTGAAAAAGCATTTGATCAATAAAGTTTTGGAGAAGATGGAGTTTGGTGATAAGTTTTTACAACCTATTAGGGCAATATATTAAAAACAAACAACTCAAATAATAATCAATGGTAGTTTAACAGAAGCTTGCAAAATTGAAAAGGGTACACGACAGGGTTGTACGCTGTCGCCATTATTGTTTGTTTTAACTTTGGAAATATTGTTGATCAAGATACGTAATTCAAAGAAAATAAAGGGAATTAAAATTAAAGATCAAGATTATAGATTGAAAGCGTTTGGTCATTACAGTAAGCCAACCAACACAATCGGTTGTAGATTTAATGGAAATAATTTTATAATATGGACAAGTTTCTGGATTTAAGGTAAATAGGCAAAAAACTAAAATATTGTCTAAAAATATGACTAAAGAACAAAAGGAAGTTTTAGGAAAACTAACAGGATTTGAAATAGTTAAGAAGATTAAATATTTGGGGGTATATCTTTCAGCTTCAAAGGCAAAATTATATAAAAATAATTATGAATTGTTATGGTTAAAAATACAGAAAGAACTAGATAGTTGGAAAAAATTACAACTGTCTTTATTGGGAAGAATTGCATCTGTGAAAATGAATGTTTTACCTAAACTGTTATTCTTGTTTCAAATGATACCTATACTTAAAAAAGATTCAAATTTGGAGGAATGGCAGAGAGGAATTAATAAATGTATTTGGGCAGGGAAGAGACCGAGAGTTAAACTTAAGATAATACAAGATGTACATGAAAGAGGTGGTCTTAAAATGCCCAATTTTAAATTATACTACGAGGCTGCAGCATTATCATCAATTAGTAATTGGTTCAACATAACACAAGGAAGATTATTGAATATTGAAGGATATGATTTGTTATATGATTGGCATGCTTATTTATTGTATGACAAAAAAGTGGATAATGTTTTTAAGACACATATATTAAGATATGCTCTGTTGCGAGTTTGGAAAAAATATCGTTATAACTTGAATTTTAAAATTCCAATTTGAGCAATACCTAAACATGCGATAGAAAATATAAATGTGGGATTTAAGCATGATGTGATTACATATAAAGAAATTCTTAGATTAGAAAGAAATGTTTGGCAATTAAAGCCATTTAATATTTTAAAAGAAGAAAAGATAGTACAAACTTGGTTTCAGTATGGGCAGTTACAAGCTAGATGGAAACAGGATCAGAAAATTGGTATTTCCATAGTAGATGAAAATTTGGTTAAACAAATTAGAGATCAAAGTCCTGCACATATAAGAAGGATATATAATGCATTGATAGAAATAGACTCAGAAACAGAACTTGTTAAAGATTGTATTATAGAATAAGGTGTTTTATAGATGGCGTTTAGATCCTAAGAAATTGGCATGTATGTATCCAAATTATCAGCCTAAATGCTGGAGGTGTGGTTGTGATGATGCAATGTATTATCATATTTGGTGGACTTGTAAAAAAGTTAAAGCTTTTTGGATTAAAATTTGGTGGAATATGCAGAAGATATCTAAGAAAAAGATAAAATTTTCTCCACGATTATTTTTGCTGGGTATTACTATAGACTGACTTCTGCCAACCTAGCAGTTCGAAAGCACATAAAAATGCAAGTAGAAAAATAGGGACCACTATGGTGGGAAGGTAACAGCGTTCCGTGCGCCTTTGGTGTCTAGTCATGCCGGCCACATGACCACGGAGACGTCCTCGGACAAGCGCTGGCTCTTTGGCTTTGAAACGGAGATGAGCACCGACCCCTGGAGTCGGAAACGACTAGCACGCATGTGTGGGGGAACCTTTACCTTTACCTTTACTATAGACTGTACTGCTATAGAAACTAAATTGATGTTAAATTTAATAACGGCAGCAAGATTTATGGTAGCACAATATTGTAAGAAGGAGGATTTGCCTACTATAGAAGAATGGACTTTAAAAGTTTCGAACCTGGCAGAAATGACAAAAATTTCAGCATATTTGAAAGACCATTCGCAACAAAGATATATTTTGGAATAGAGAAGATGGATTGATTACATTCAGAATAAATATGGGACTAAAAAGTTTCATTTAGTATTTGAATAAGTATTAGATTTATAAGATTTATTATTATTTAGTTATTTTTAAGGAGAGTTAAAGTGTGATAGGATTTAAAGTGTATTATAGTTAGTTAGCATATTATTGTTTAAGATTGTTAGGTTCAATACCCTGTATTATGCTCTGGGAAGTTGGAGGGGAGGGGGATGGAGGGGAAATTGGAAAATGTATCTGTAAAACTCTTTAATAAAAAAAAATGAAAAAAAATACCAGGACCAGATGGACTCCTAGCAGAGTTTTATAAATGCTTACAAGATACATTAAGTTCACCATTGAAAGATGTATGTAACGAACTTTTATTGGAGGCAAAACTCCCAAATACATGGACAGAAGCAAATGTTACTTTGATACCAAAAGAGGACTCAGACTTGATGCAGATAAAAAAAACTATAGACCAATATCACTATTAAATGTGGAGTATAAAATCTTCACTTCAATAATAGCTGAGAGACAGAAAAGATTTTTGACTGAATTTATACATCCAGATCGAATGGATTTTTGCCGAAGAGACAAATAAAAAATAAGTTGAGAGTAATATTGGACATATTGGAATATTATGAATTGCACCCAGGGAAACATCTAGTATTTTTAGATCCCAAAAGTCATTTGATAATGTTTCTTGGCAATTTATGATTCAACAACTAAAAATAATGGACTTTGGACAAAACTTTATAAAAACAATTCAGATAACATATCAGAAACAAACAGGAAAAATAATTGTAAATGGGGATTATATAGAGAATTTTGATATATGAAAAGGCAGAAGACAAGGATGTCCACTATCTCTACTGCTATTTATCTTAACTTTGGAAGTTTTAAATAGAAATATTGGGCAAGATCCAGAAATTAAAGGATTGAAAATAAAAGGTGAAACCTATAAATTGCAAGCATTTGCAGATGATTTGGAATTCATTTTAGATGAAACTTTAGAGATGATTCCTAAACTGTTGGAAAAGATAAAATAATTTGGAGAGATCGCAGTATTAAAGATAAATAGAGAAAAAAATAAAGTCATAGTTAAAATTTTTACAGACAAACAAAAAAAGCAACTATCAGAAAAAATAGAAATGCAAATAGTCAAAAAGGTCAAATACTTGGGAATATATTTGACAGCAAGATGTTCAACAATAAAAGAAGATAACTATATTGAATTGTTAAATCAAATAAAGCTTGAGTTGGAAAAATTGAAAAATCTGCAACTATTGATGTTAGCAAGAATTGCTATGGTGAAAATGAATATATTACTAAAATACTATTTTTGTTCCAAACAATACCTATAAAACTGGAGAAAAAATTCTTTGAAGATTTAAACTAATTCAAAAATTTATCTGGCAAGGAAAAAAAGCTAGAATTAAATTGAAAATGCTATAAGAAGCTAAGGGAATTGGAGGTTTTGGCTTGCCAGAATGGGTTTTATATTATCAAGCATCAGTGCTAACATGGGTAAAAGAACTCTTAGAAATAAAATATTGTTGTATTTGGAGGGACATGACCTGCAACTTGGTTGGCATGCTTTTCTATGGTATGGAAAAAATAAAATACATAAATACTTCCAAACCACTATATTAGAAATATACTATTATTAACATGGGAAAAAATAAAATGTAAAATCTATTTGAAAATTACAGGGTGGCTCTCAAAAATGGAAGCATTTGTACATCCAAATCTAGTTAGTCTCGATAAAATATGGACATATAAAGCTATTCTAAATTCTGAAGAGAACTTAAAATCTAGACAAGAGATGGAAAATCAGGGCATCGATTTAACATGGTGGTCATATTTATAAATGCAAGTGAGATATGATAAAGAAGATATTAAACAGTATGGATTTTACAAAGAACAGACTATGTTTGACCAGACAGTACTAACTTCTAATGAAAAGTTAATTAAAAAATGTACAGTTTCTTATTAAATTTGAAAATGGAAGATGAACAGGTAAAAGAAACAATGATAATATGGGCTAAAAATTTTGTATATAATATAGACTTAGAAAAGTGGCAAAGTTTGTGGGGAAAAAACTATAAATTGAAAATGTCAGCCTCCTATAAAAAAAAACCTATACAAAATGTTCTACAGATGGTACTTGCCACCAACAAGATTAGCAAAAGTGTTTAAAAATATGTCAGAGAAATGTTGGAAATGTAAGCATAAACCAGGTACTTATTATCATATGTGGTGGACATGTGTTAAAGCAAGGAGATATTGGACAAAAATTCATACTTAGTTAGAAAAAATGTTAGAGAAACATATAGAGTATAAAACTGATTTTTTTTATTACGTATAATGCCAGAAAAACTTGACCAGCAAAGTACATATTTGATTTTACATGTGATAACAACGGTAAGAATTATATTTACACAATACTGGAAGAATGAAGAAACACCACCATAAGGAGAAAAAATTAAAAAAATACTAGGCTGTGCGGAAATGGACAGAATTGCTTTAAGGTTGAAAGAAAAAGAAGAAATAGAACATTTTCAAACTTGGGACCTATTTTATCAATGGTTAGAGAAAGGATTTAGGGATTAGGAATTTAATTTGTATTAGTGAATAAGAAACTCAGACAACATGTTTTTTGAATGATTACTATTGAATTCTATTAAAAAATAATTAAAAAAACTTTATATAAAAAAGATAAATTCACAGCTCCACTAGGGATTACAAATTCATGTCAATATGATTTTCTTGGTAGTAGAATGAAAGTGATTGGCCACTGCTTTTTTAAAAATATATATATATTATTGATTTTTTTGGAACAACAGTCTTTAGTGCTTAGTAAACAATGTGTTGTCTGAGTTCATATATTTAACAACAATCAATAATAGTTAATTTTTATGCTTTCATAATCAACATACTAACTAGAAATACTTTCCTTGGTCTTCTCTTCTTCCAATAGTATTCTCCTTTTATCAACATTAAGCAAATATAGTTCTTAGTACTTTCAATACATACAAAGTTGAGTATAAATATATTTCTAATATTTAACAATAACATCAGTATATAACAGCTCTTCTAATCAGCTTATTTTACAGTTGCAGTTGCAAAGAATCATCTTATGTAAGTAGCTATAAGTCCTGTTTTCAGAACTCTTATTTAAGCTAGTTTCCTCTCAGTATTCAAAACGTTTCTTTCTTTTTTTTAAAAAAAAACACTTTTCATTAATTTTCCAATATTACAATTATATCTTTGAAAAACAATGTGATGTCTGGGTTACAATAATTCCATTACATACAAATGTGTATTAATACAAATCTCCAACTATTACAGCCAGTATTTTCTCTCTCTTTTCCTTTAATACATTCTGTCTCTTGTCTCAATTAATATACTTCTTATTTTATCCATCAGCTACTTAATAGCTTTCTTACATTTATCAACAAATTTATATATCTTATTTGACATTCCATTTTTTGAACCATCAATAACCTTATAAATTTTCCCAGTTTTAATTTTGCATTGATATTTAAATTAAATATTTAATATTTATCATTTCCAAATTTTTGAATGACCCCAATTCCCTTTGTCATAATTCCCCCCAACATCTAGATACATATCTTATCTATCTCACTTCCATATCAACAGATTAGTAATACAGTGTAATATTCTTATTTTCATTATAATTTCCAAATATTGTAGATTTAATAACCAAGATTTCTCTCATTTCAGCATTTAATACATCCTCTCTTTTCTTTATGCCCACTTTCTCATAATTAAGCTTATAATTTTATTCTTATCACTACATCCAAACATATTAATTACGCTACATCACTCTTAACATATATATGTCTTAATCACCTTTATCTAACCTTTATAAACAACTCAATATTTCAATTTAAGTATTGACATTCATACATCTAGGTTTTAATTAGCCAACATAAGGTTACATGAATCTTATCTTGTTTTCTAAACAGTCTCTTTTCTTTAAGAATAACACATTGCAATTTCAGGTTAGGCCACAGGTTGTCCCCCAACTGTTCAGGGAATTCCTTTCAATTATTTCTTCTATTTTAGGAGAAAAACCCCAAACTTTCAAATAAAAATAGGAAGTAAAAAGTAGATAATCAAAAGCTTTTAATCCACAAGTCTTAGAAAATAAAATTTTAGTTGGGGTCCAATTATTTTTTCAATGTTTTTAAACTCTCCCCTATATATTCGATCACTGCTGTTTCTGGAGGGAGGGCTAAAATATCACTTCCCTCTCCACAGGGGGAAAAAGTACTTTAGCAGCTTACTTAGATGGAAAAAAGTTGGAATTTAAGAGAAGTAGATCTCAACCAGTCTCTCCCACACTGCTTTAATGTTGTCTTATGGTAAGTGTGACTTTGGCTGTCCACAGCCTAGTGACCGGCCATATTGCTATGGCTGGTCTTTCACCTGCCAGTTCAAAGGGAATGCAGGCACCGACGGGAGAGTTGCCACCCTCTCACAAACTTGCAAAAGCCCCTCCTTGCTGGTTGCCTCTCCGGGGTGACTTTTCAACCCTTTTCGGGTCCCCCAGTGATGTGAAACTGGACGTGGAAGATAAGTCATCCTCCAAGTGTCCATTATGGATATATCCTTGGTTCAGGTTTTTCCTTGGGCCTCATAGCCGTGAGACCTTGCCTTGACCCTTTCCCGTGCTGCATGGTGTCTGGTACCCGACAGACATGATTTATAGTATCCAA